>KL282049.1:1476-43657 GCA_000699545.1 Podiceps cristatus
AAACAAAACCCCCAAAACAACCCCAAAGACAATGTAGATGAAGCATTTGAGAATAACAATAATCATTTATGTATGGAATTATACTCTTGTAGCATGAAGCAGAAAGACCAATTTCTTAGTATTTAGTTGCTTTGATTTGTTATGATTAAAGTTTCAGAGTCCATACTATAAAAGATAAGTCAATTCATAGTATGTGCTTTATTCTTTTCTAATACATGTGTAATTTGAATTGTATAATTCTATTTTTAGTAGGCTCCATTGGAATTATTTTTACTTCTGTACATTTACTCTCTGTTATTTTAGTATTTGTAGTAACACCTGCTAATACTTACAATTCACAGCAGTTTTCTTAAAAGAAATTTAATATTTTTTTGCTTATTTGATAGTAGTAGCTGCAGTTAGGATTCAAAAATGGTTTCTACTGATAACACTTCTTTTGCAAATTCAGCTATATCTCTTGCATATGGAAGTTTTTTAGGCCTGGGGCTGAGGTTTTATGGGAAAATAAAGGAAACTGTGATGAGCAGGTTAAAAACTTTTTTTTTTTTTTTAAAAAAGTAATAATTTTGACTATGATAAAAGAGGGGAGGGAGGAGAAAGGTACTGTGATTTAACTATGCATATGAAAAATTGGGAGTCAGTAGAAGGTAATCTTTTAGAATAAATACCAGTTGAAGAAATGTGCCAGAGAGTAGCTCCCGAGGGCTGTGAAATTTGCGTTTATTAGCTACCTAAGCAGATCAATTAATTCTTTTTTTATAAACTTTATTTTGGCCTGTGTTGCAGGTTGTCGTCTTACACGTTGAGGAGAAAATAGAACTAAATAAGAACTGCCAAGTTTAAACAACTGTGAATGAGTGTGTCCTTTAGAAACACATTTTCCAGAAAAGGAAGCTGACGGTTTAATACCTTGGAATTGACTAGACAAGACTTTGAGAAGTGTATTACAATTCAGTTATTCAAAACATGCAGTTATTAAATAGCTCATAATTATTGTGCATTCAGTAACACAAATATCCTTTTGAATTTTAAAAGCATTTTAGGCTTTGTCCTTGGACAGCTAAGTTATCTAACATTTGATAAATAGTCTTGTTTCTGCAATTTATTTAGTGAACACTGATTCTATCAGAAAATGTGACCATTTTGTAGGTATTAAAAATGTGATGTGTTTTGCTCAATCAATCAAAGCTTTCATTGTTGTAAAACTTTTCATATTGCAGTAGGAATACTCTTTATTTCTGAATAAATCATCAGACGCTGTCAATTCAGGTTGTCTTAGCGTAAGAGGTAGGCCTTAATACATTTATAAAGTTGAGATGGCATTTAAGAATCAAAAGCTAACCAAGTCTAGGGTAGACAAAAAGTACAAATGGAAGTGTTTTCCTTGACCTTGATCCGACCTCTGTTTGCAAGTGATTACTGACACAAGGTTCCTAATCTCCTTTAGAGCATATTTAGGATGGCACCTGGCATTCTCCTCGATGTACCAGTCCTCACCACCATGTTTGTAGAAGGTGGGATCTTGGTTATGCCTCAGTCGTGTTTCTCAAAACGTGCCTGCTCTGTCCTTCCACTTCTTCAGCAGTTCAGTGTCTTGCATATTTCTGTTCTTATAGTCTGCATTCAAAATACTTTGCATCTCCCAGCTGTTAATATTCAATAGTTACTGCCTGGCGTGGTCGTAGGTTTTCATAGCTGGAGTAAATCCTTTACATCTTTCTTCTACCGCACACAACAGCTTAGGAGTCCTTGAGGAAAAGAGGCAGTTCTTACTAATTTATTTTTATGAGTTGAAACACTGCATGTTGTTGCTAAGGTGATGACTGCATTTGAGATTCAGAAAGAAATTTAGAACGACAAAAGGGGCTTGGAAGGGAGGAATACACCCTAAGAAAACAACTTGGTGATCTTGGGTAGCATCAAAGATTTTTGTCAGAGCCAACTCCTGTTATATTTGACATGATTTCTGTGTGGTTAAGAGCCAGCAGCTGCCAGTGCATGGTCAACAACTAGCAGAAAAATGTTGAAATACATTTTTGGTTGCTTTTGCATTTTCTGAAATTTCATATCTTTGTTAAGTGTTTATCATCTCCTTCTCCCAAGTTGTAGTTAATATGCTTCTGTTCTGCCTGCCCAGCTTGTAGGAAAATGTGTTCAAATCAAATATATTAGCACAACATTTTTCTTTAAAAAGCCTGGATTTCACTTTACATTTGAAGTTGTGTGTCCATTAGAGGAATAGTGTGAACAATTTTTTTTTTTTTTCCTCTCATCAGGGCATTTCTTGCTTTCTTGCTTTATATATGACAGTAGTAATATGTAGTGGTAGTAAGCAATAATAAGGAAGATGTGTGTTTCCTTCTAGAAAGAACACTTTTGGAGTCTGGCTTCAGACTCAGTCTTACTTTCAAAAGTAACTTTTCACTAAATGAATAAAAGTACTTAAAAAAAAAAAAAAAAGGATGGTCATACATAAAAATATCCAGTGGTTTTATCAGGCTGTAATCTGCTTTAAGGTGCTAAGTAGGCTCCAAAGTGTAATCAAACAATGCTAAAATATCTAGGCAGTTTCTGTCATGGATTATGTGGCAGATCAAAACTGTTCTCAGAGGAAGAAAGATGATGTTACACAGGATAAAAGTTTGCTCTGCTGCGTGCTTGTGATTAATACCATTAAAAAAACCAAAAAAACCCCTCTTTCTGGGAGGAGAAGAGGGTGATGTTTTACTACTTCTGTGCTTAATTTATATCTCTAAGGTAGTGGTTCCGTGCTGTGCTGTTCAGCTGTATTTGTGTCTTAGCTGTGTTCCACTTAGCACTTTATCTAGGCAACAAACCCCAGTGGCATAATTCGTACTATTGTCTGGAATGAATACTGCATGTGCCTCTTTCTTATCTTCTCTCTGTACAAAGTCAGGCTGTCAAGAGGGAGGAAAAAGGTCTGTAATTTCATTTTACCAAAAGCACATGCTGGATAAGGCAACTTGAGTGGGAGTCTGTCATGAAACCAAATGACCTCTTCAAAAAACCCAGTTGTGTCACCTCTTAAAATTGAGTCTTCTATTGTAGTGCAGGTAAAACACCTGAATCAGGCTTACCTGTATATCTTGGACAGCTCTTCTTCATTATTGTAGTACAATTTTAAAGTCTCAAACCATCGCTAATAAATCTTTTAAAACTTTACTACCTTAAATGGCTCTACTGCTATCATAATGCTGTTGTTTCCCATAGTTCTTATCAGATTTCAAGGAGAGCATGAACTATAGGGTAACTCTTAGTAAATAATACTGTTGGAGAGATAGTGTGAGATTAAGGTGAGTGTATTATGAATCAGTTACCATCGATAAGTAATAATTATTATGCTTTGTTTTATATTAGTCCGAATGTGAAGTGCAACTTTAGGCCTCTGCTTCAAAGATTCTAAATCAATGCTGTCATAATAAAAGTTACACTGGATTTTCATTGACTATCGTTGAAACAATATCAAATTGTTGCTGCAGAAAAGGGAAATGTAAAGATGAAATAAGTGGGTTAAATTCTGTGATAGTAGAAATCTTTGCAGGTTTTTTTGGTAATACTTTTGTAGGCATTCTCACTTAGTTCGAAATAATAAGCTGTACTTGAGGGTCACGTAAATACACATCCTGTTTACAAAAGGTAGACCTTGGATTGCCATCTGGATGTCATCACAAATGGAGATCGTGGACAAATGATGTCCTGATTGTCTGGGTTTTAAGACATGTGAATTTATTAGTTAAATTTTTACTTGGAATTTTATTTCCAAACAGAAAAGAGCTTGTGAGAAAAATGTTTGTGTATTAATTGAAATGTTGCTTATAGAAGGATGTTCAAGTTTTGTAAATTGTACAATTGTATGTGCAAGGATATCATGGAGTGATATTCTTATCTAAGCTCCAGTTCCCATAGATCTAATGACAAGCTTAGGAACTCAAGGCTTCAAGACTTCCTAAACCATGACTGGGAAAAGGTAAGGGAGGAAGGGCAAGGTCAACAAGATCTTCTGGAACGACCTTAAAATGAAATTTACTTTGATTTCCCCAAATCACACTGATTTATATAAGAAGAATTATATAACTACAGTTAAAAAGCTGCATTTGGGATGTCAAGGAAACTGTCTTTCTCATGGCAGCTTCTATCTGGCAAATATCTAATATATTTGAGGTCTTCTAACAAGCGGAAGTTTTCTTTTATCCCTCATAAATGGGCCCTTTGCATAGGAGATACACTACTTCAAATTCCCATCTTCGCTTCTGCAGCAACGCCCCCAGTTCCTATGATAGCTGCTGCTCTGAGCTTTTCCGAACAGCAGAGTGAAATTGGTATGATTCATTCCAGCCTTGCTCCTGCCTACAGGTTTAAGAATACGAGAAGATAAGCCTTCATTTCTTTTACTTCAAGAGGTAAAAAAAAAAAAATAAAATTAAAAAAAATCTGTATTTAAAAAAACAAAAACCAAAAAACCACCAAAAAAACCCCCACAAAAAAAACAGCACTAAATTGCATGTATTGACCCCTTAAACTCAATATTTCAAAGTATAAACTTTTGGAAATATGAGGCCTTAGCACATTCAGATATTTCCTCAGTTACGAAAAAACATCGGAGTTTTTGCTTTAGCCAGGTTGTATCATATTTATGTGAACATTGGGAAACTTGTTTACTTACGTGCTGTAATTACAAGGTTAGGGAAGGCTGTTAAGGTTTGTTTCTTCTGCGGACGCCTCAGATGTACTATTGTGTATACACTCCCCTGAAAAGTTTCCGCCCACGCAGCTGGCGATGGCAATCCCCAGGTGCTCGGTGTATCATGGTAGGTATTTGTGCTGGAAGTGGGATCAGACATCCCGGTGTTCGTAGTTGGGGGCCCCCAGCTTTGTCTCTGCGAGCATCTGACTGGTGGTGCCGCTAAGGAAGCAGAACTTCTAAGGAGAAGAATTTAGTGCGGAGAAAGAAGGTGGTCAGGAATGCAGTGTAAAAACTCGGTGCTGATTATCAGATCTTTGTTAAAACAAGTACTACAAGCACCTTGCATGCTCTTTCTGTTACTTAATCTCCGTGTGTTTTTGTCCTTAACTGAAAATAACAATATGGTCTGCATGATTGTAACAAGTTGGCATGTTTCTAGCTACGAACTTAGTTCTGGTTAGAGCAAATGTATATGTTTGTCTAACATAATAAAAATGTTTTTCTTGGGTTGTTTGAGTATTCAAATTCTAAAGAGTTCCATATTTTTCTATATACTTTTGCTCTTTTCAACCACACTTCCTTACACTGTATCTTTTCCCACATAAAAAAAAAAAAAAAAAAAAACAAAACCAAAAAAACCCCAAAACAAAACAACATACATCTAGACCACAGTTGCAGCATTTACTATCAAACTCCCTAGTGCTGTCTTCAGTTAAATAATCTACAATGGGAAGTGAAATAAGGCACTAGACAGCTTTCCAGTATTAATCATCTTTTTTTTTTTTTTTTTTTTTCCTATTGGTCAGGGTCCTGAAAGAAGCTTGGTTGTTCACTGCCTTTTTTTTTTTTTTTTTTTTTTAATGAATTAAGCCCGTGTGTTTTGTAATTGTTCTCCTGTCTTAGGAAAATACTTTTTTAATTTTCCTGAAAATAAGTTAAAAGTTACTAAGTTTCTATTGAAATGTTAGTTTCCTTGCAGAAATATTTTAACTTTCTTGGGATGTTCTCTTCTGAATCACACAACTGTTTAAAGGCTTCTGCATAGAAGATGCGGAGAAAATTGGTGACTGCTGGTTTAGGGAAGAGCTTTGAGATAAATAGATTTGGAGGTTATTTTCAAAAATAGGAAGAGGAGGAATTCCTGCAGAATAGGAGAATCACACTGTTTTCCAGAGTGAAACAAGTGCTTTTCTTTTTTACTCCCTTAAGTGACCTGTTTTCTGATTTATGATTGTCCTGTTGCTTACAGCATACAGGAGAGCAAACTCAATTTGTTGCTGACTGCCGTACCTATATTAAGGTGTTTGGGTTTGCTCTCTGACTTAGATTGGGATGACTTACTCACATGTATAGACCTTTCTTGAATTTCTTTGCGTTGTCTCTCATTAAGTCAAGGGTTTACCAGTCACTGTTGCTCTTTCTATGGTTTCCTCACCCTCCGGTGCAATCTCCTACTTCATTTTTTGTTTTATAATTGGAGTTGCTGGCTTTTATGGTGGATACAGGGTAGTCAAGGATTGACTTTGGGTGTATTATTTTATTTACCTCTAGCTTGAATCGTGTATTAATTTAGTGAAGGCTCTAAGTTCTCCTTGTAATGAGAATCTTCCCTCCCTCTTTAATCATTTTTACTGCCTTTCTCTAGATGTTTTCTTTTTATCCTGCTTCTTTTCAAAAGTATTTGAACAATATTATTCATATTGATTCTGTATCATTAACGGTACTAAACTTTTTTTAGTGATTGCTTTTATTGGAATTTATCATAATTTTGCATCAACCATTTGTTTTACTTGAGTACAGGGAACATCTTATGCTGAGGGCCTATCTGCAGATGCCTCATGTAATTTATTATGCAGTGATAAACCAGCACATTTAACTTAACTTCAAGTATATGCATACAAAGTTTTGATAGCTGGTTTATTTATGGGAAGAGATGCAGACTCCATTTGTGTGTGTGTGACTCAGAGCTGTTTTCTTTAATTGTGAGATCTCCTTACTTTGTAAGGTAATTCGTGTTTGTAAAGTCTCTCTGAAGATTCTTAGGTCACCAGATTACAAAACTGCAAAATATCAAAGTAATTTTGTATTCCACTTACTAAATATTTAGTACACTTTCCAAATGAACAAAAAGGAAAAACAGTTGGCAGAGAGTGTATTTAATATTTTTAATCTGTCAAACCCTCAGATTTATTTTGTTATTCCTGCCAAGAGCCTTACACAGATTGACAGGAATGACTTTGTTGTGAAGAATTCTCACTGGCCTACGCTCGCTGTGTCAAATGTTACAGCAGTCTAAGTTTTTACTTGGGTTTAACAGTTACTGAAATAAGACTCACTGGTATTCCAACATTTAGCTAACAAATTAGATAATGTCTGACCATCAAATATTCACTAGCAATTATTCACTTTACCTTTTATAAACTTTTTCCTATGGACTAAGCAAGCGCAATACTTGGATCACCAGTGCATTTAAGTTACTTAGGAGGAAACCTTCAGAAGCACTTAGGAGCTTACCAGGGTTGCTGTTAGGAGTTAATTTTGTTGTCACACTTTCTATCAGAGTTCTGCAAGAGCATTTGATAGACTATGATTAATGCTTTAGAACTTCAAAGAGGCAGTATTATTAACGCGATGATTGACGCAAAGTTACTCTAGTGAGAGTATTATAATAGCTGAAAATCTATCATCTTGATTATTATTACTGCAAAATGCCATGGAAATGGGTAGTCAGCTATACATCTATTCTGACTGGCTTTGAGAGCTGGATGCCTCGCTTGAGTCTAGTCAAATAAGAATCTTGTTTTATTTGGCAGTCCATAAAAAACAATTCGATTGTTGAACGGGAAAGACCTAGTGTTTCTGAAAGCTACTTGATTGATACAAATTTTGGTAATTTTTCTCACGCATCATCATTCAGAACCAAGTCCGATGTAAACTTCCTTATGTTTTTGCCAGCAAAACTGGAAAGTGACTGTCTAGGTAGTAAGCTCTGGTGTAAAGCAGCTCAGTTGCAATGATAGCTGACCTCTCTTCAGCAGTTAAGTTTGTATCAGAACGTTAAAATAGGCACCTTTGCCACAGAGTTACACTCTTGAAAGGAAAAGCGTGTGCCAAATACTGCTGCCAAATACTAGAGGTGTCTTGGGTTTTTACCAAGGAGTAGGCCTTACTAAGTTTCAGCAAGTGAGTAAAAAACTGACTTCCTGTAAAGTGTTCTATTTCAAGTTAACAGGTAAAGAGCAAAGAGTCCAGTGTTTCAGATCTTACGGACCCTTGTCAGGGATTGCAAAAGCAAAGTGGACTTTGTGCTGAAACTTCACTCATGGCTACCAAATCCTTAACTGTTAAGTGTCGGCCTTCAGTCTCTCCACTCTCGTATACCAGAGCTGTGGTTTTTCCTGGTTCCTTGCCAGCAAATGAATACATCTAAATTACCTTTCAGTGGCGTTTTATTTTTGAATTCTGTTTTAGTTGACATTTTATGCTATGAAAAGATGCGTGCAAAAAACTATACAGCTTTAAAGTCTAATTTGGTCTAAAGTGGTTAATCTTGAATGTAGCAGTTAATTACACAGAAGACAAATACATTTGTGCCCTGACTGGGACTCGTTTTCACTTTATTTGAAAAATGGAGGAAGTTGCCATTCTCTGTAGTGACTTTATGAGCCTATTGACCTTTCTTGATTTCATAAATTAAGCAGATACCAGTTTGCCATTGTCTGGTTTGGGGCAAATTATCAATTTAGTAACTTCTGTTGTCAGTTCTGTTAATGTGAGTGCCAACTGTTGCTGTGGTCCTGTAGGGCTCTCTTCTACATCTTGAGAAATGCACTGATTGGGCAACGGGAGCGTTACAGTTAGAGCTCCTTTAGAAATATAATTCAGTATATCTTCTGTTACCAGAGAGAACTGAAAAACATTTCTCTAAGAAAATATCAATGGGCTTCAGCTGAAATGAATGAAGCACTTGGTTTCAGAGAGAAAGTTAAGCAAATCTTTCACATTCTCAGCAGATAAAAATGATTCGGGGACTATTTTTGTAGATTGAAATTGTGAGTTTAAGTAATGATTACCCTTCTCCTTTATCTACTTTTGTATATTAGAAAGGACCTGCAGTGATACTCTGCCATATGACCTTGGATTGTCACTCTGAAGTTGGAAGGAGATGAGTCTTTCCAAATTTAACAGATGCAGAGAAGCAGTTTTCGTGCCTGCAAATGTGTCATCGCAGTAGTTGCTTATTAACAATTAAAGATGTTCCTAGTTAGGTTGGAGACCCAGTTCATAAAATGCTATAATGTTTTTAATGAGGACTAATGGAAACACATTATGTATTTACTATAGTAGGTAGCTGGTAATTCCATTTTTTGTCATCTCTGCTTAAGTTGTTAATCACGTTGTTTTCCTTCCCTTGTACAAATATGAGTGCATGCTGCTTGACATATGTTGTTTTCATCTTTGTTCTTAGAGTCTGAGCAAAAAGCTCAAGGAAATTAATAATACTATATGCTTGCAGTAAATAATAAATTTAAAACTGTACGGAAACAATAAATAGTGTTTAAGGCAAGCTTGCATTGCATGCCAGAACTGATACCTTGGCACTTTGGAGTGCGCTGGTAAAAAGAGAGCACTAAGGGAGTGTGTGCTATGGGAAATACTATGGAATATGTTTTCCAAAGTAATTTTCCCTTTTTAAAATGCAAGATATGCATCTATTGCAAATCTATTGGATTGCGTCTGGTAACATTAAAAAAAAAAGCTTTTCATAAACAAAATGTGTCCCGTATGTGGTTTTTCCTGTTGAATCCCCCAAAGTAAAGATTACCCCTGCAAATTGTACTGAAGAAAAACAAAAGAATAAGAAGGTTAAAGGAAAGAAAACTGGAAATGTATGTCAAGGAGGGGGATGAAAAATTTCTTGACAAATGGTATGTTGTAGGTATGGCAAACGAAAGGATTCACTTGGGTAAAAATGAATAACAGAGGACAAATGGAGTGAACGTAAATAAAAAAATGTTGAGTGTGACCTTGTAGCAATTCTAAGGGGTTTAATTTTATACATGGGAGATTTAATCTGGTGGTAGCAGCACTGTCCAGATCCTGCATCTGTGAGAGGCTTTGCTCTCGCTTCCTTAGCGCTCGACACTCCTGTTACAGTAATCCCGGTGCTCTGGTTCGATACAAAGGCAGTCCTGTTTCCCGGGAATTGTAGCCCGTCTACAGCTGCATTCTCCAAGTGAAGCTGTAGCCCGTGTCTGGACAAACATTTGGATAAGCCATGCATTTTTGGTTTTCCAGGCAATTGCAGCTTTTCACTGACCTTTTGAGAGTTCTGTTTGGCGTGGTGGGGCAAAATTGGTCTTGATAGCAGAACACTGTCTTTATCGGCAGTGTGTGGAGGGCATTAGCTTTTGGGTCTGCATGGGGGCTCAGCAGTCCTTTTTTTTTTTTTTTTTTTTTCTTTTTTAAATGTTACTTATTGCTATAACCACTGCTGAATTTGAACATAGCCAGTTTGTCCTAAAGTCCTGCATAGTTACCTTTAAAAATATTTTATCTAAAAAACCCAGATATTTTTGATCTAGCCCTCTCAAATGTTTAATGATCCAAATAGGGCCATGACAAATATTTGATTTATTTATTACAGATAAGGACAGACTGATCTAATAACGATCGTTTTAAACTTTGTGGTACAAGTAATCGTGTGAGGCCTTTCATTTCCATTATCTTGCAAATGATGCTGTCAAAATGCATGTTACTTCTTAATCATCTGAGTGTAGTTTCATTTCAGGGTCAGAAAAACATTTCAGGGAGAGCTGTAGTGAATGTAGAAGCAACATTTTCTGGATTCAGGTAAAAGATCATATTTTTTGAAGTGGAGATTTAAGTTTTGACTAATTCTCTGTATTTAAATACAAAATTTGGATGCTCTATTTTTAACTGAATTGTACATAAACACTGGCTAATTGTAGAGAACACCAGTTATTTCTGGAAAATCTGTATGCCAGCTGTTACTTCTTTTGCTGCTTCTTTTGTTTTAATACTTAGCAAATTAAAAGCTAATGGAATATAACAACAGAGAAGAATGTTTATTGTATTTTCTGTCACGGGTTGGCTGTGTCAATGGTTAGCTGTGGTTAGCTGTCGAGTAACTTGCTAGGAGTTGGTAGTGAACGGTGGGAGGTTGTGTTATTAGGGAGGGTAGGAGGTCGAAATGCACAACTACGTTGAGTGAGTGAGAAATTCTAGAGCAAGTGTGATTGCACATTTGTGCACTTTGGGTCTGCTATTTTAGAAATATTGTCATAGAGGCAGAAATAACATTATTTAAGTCTTGCCAAGGTAAAAACTCTTGAGTTAAATTATTTACAATTAATTGTTTGACCACAGCTCTTGTGTATGTTAAAATTGCATAAAATTGAACACCGTGGATGTTCATGTGCCATACTTCATAATTGTTAGGGGACATTCTGTACTACTTCAGTCAATATGGATGTGTAAGTCGTACATAGTCTATAAACTGAAGACTTCCTATGATTTATTCTCAGGTTAGAAGGCATAACATACTACGGATTTGAATGAGATGCTGCAAATGTGGATGGCATACTGTTGCAAACAGATAATATAAGCTACTTTTTGCCCCTCTTACAGAGGGTGGTGGTATGTAATTTAATTTACAAACCATGATGTGTGTGAAGAAGATTGGAGACAATTCCTATTTCAGTTTTTGTGGGCTGGTATAATATTCATTTAAGATAGGCTTCCCACTCATCGGACTTTTCATCCTAAATGTTTTTTATCTATTTATCTGAATTTTGTGAATAGCTTCAGCTGAGCTTTTCTGGGCTCATGAAGAGCTCTGTACAATGGCAATATGTTCCCTTTTGCTTCTTGCAAACTGTTGCATCGTTTCTTTATGTTGGCATGGCATACCCCATGATGCGGTGCTAACATTTCTTGTTCTAATTATTATATAATTTAAGAATTTTGTGGTGAGATAGAGTAACATGATCTATCATTAAAGTGGAGACTTTGCCAAACATTTGCGGAAATTGGTGTTTTAAATAGCCCAGCTCTGAATTTTCTTACACTTTCCATGGCAACAAGTTCATCTGTTATGCAAATGTCATGTTAACAGTCTCTGTAAGTGCATTGCTCTTTCTTTTCTACAAAATGGATATTTAGTGCTTGGTTCAAATGTATTTTAATACACATATACAATTAAATGTATGTGCATCTGTCATCAGGTGTGTTGAAATATCTTCCCAAGGCAAGACTTTATTGCAACATTTATAATCTGGTTGGAAAAATGCAGTGATTAAAATGCTACTATTTGTATGTGAAGTGATGGTTAATGTGTAGCAACATGTTTATACAACAGGCAGTTTGAGATTAATAGAATTACTGTGAAGTTTGTCTTTCATGCTATTCGTTCCTCTTTCTCCTGCTTCTACCATGTAAACTTGCAACTTTTTTTAAGGAAGAGGTTCCAGCAAGTTCTGCTGGAAAAAAGTATAGAAGAACCTTTGCTCACTGAATTTGCTTTTTACTCTGGATGTCAGGCAGCCATTTATCTCTGCTGCTGCTGTTTGTGGACTTCAAATAGCAGTAGTGGTACTGATTGTTGAGTTTCACATTATAGCAAGGGAAAATATATTATCTAAAACAACGGGGCATGCAGTTTCTCTTCAGAGACCTTGCTTCTGTAACTTTTGCTTTTGAAAGATCCCTCCTGGAGACTTTCAGTATCGCTTGACACGTGAACCTATTGCAGGACTGACTAGGTGCCTGCACTACTTCTGCCATTCCTACCAGCCTGCGATGAAAGGATGCGGAGAGCTGAACGAAGACAAGGGTGGTCAGCCCCTGGCATTGGAGTTACACGGGGATCGCAAGCCGTCCAAGTGCAGTGCCGAGGCTTTGTCGTAAGAAGAGTGGCAGGGTTGTGCTAAACACAAGGCCTCACAGATAACGTGAGCCTCCAGCTGTGGGAGGAAGCAATCCAGCAGAGAATGGCGAGGCCACCATGAGCTGAATGTCCAGTTTGGTACTACAGGGATGGGACTTCAGCAATAGATAATTTCCAAGATTTTTCCCATTTTCTCCGAAGTATATAGCTATACATCTTGTGCCTCTCCACCTTTAAAATTATTTGATATATTAGGTTTGGCAGACTGACAATATAGAACTAAGATTTTTCTGTAGCTCTAAATTATTCTCATGGTTCTCAGAAATAAGAAGTCAAAATTATGTTGTGATAATTTTTGTACACCGTGAAAGAACTCATGTCAATTTTAGTGTTTCATTTGCTTAATAGTACCTAAAATTATGCCTACATAAACTAGTTGTTTCTGATAACTTTATAATGGTATTGCAAGAAAAATGCCCCACCAATTATTTAGAATAGTGATGGACTGAGGAAAAGAGGGTAATAAAGGCATTTAAATGTCTTTTTCTTCACGTTTTCATACATACGTAACAGCATTGTTGAAATAGGCCTCTTAATGATACTGTGTATGTCGCCATTCAGATTTAAGTGACATCCCCGTTAATTACATGTTTGTTTCAAAAAATTGAGCTGTGCCTTGTATGGCTTGAATTTCACCCTTAGAATTGTTATTGCTGGAATTTAATGTTCCATTTTAGAGAGATTTAGTCTTGAAAATGGAAAAGTCGATTAATGTTGTCATATTTAGTCAGCATTTTTGAATCAGAGACAGGTACCTTCCTACCTAGGGGAGGAATTTTGTCAGAGGGTGTTAGAAAGTGTTTTATCTGCGCGTGCACATCAGCAAGTGGGATACATCTCTCTAGCCAAACCGGAAAATGCTTCCAGTATATCATATCTTACACTAACAATAAAAATACAAGATTTTTCTGGCTTGACTCATGCCAATTTGGTCTATGGAGGGAAAAAAAAAAAAAAATCGACTGCCAAAGCTGTTCTATGGCAGCACTTGAATATCTGAGCTGTGAGGTCTTGGGAGGCATCCTCTTGGGTTCTGCAGTAATGTTTCTTGCCAGTACAAGAGCATTTTTCCCCAAAGCATTTAGTAGGCAGTGGTTTCATGCTTTGTTTCATTTTAAGTTGGAAGCTTCTGAGTTCAAAAGACATTCCTTCCCCAGGTAATAATGTCTCTGTGTGTTCAGAAGTCCACTTCAGAGTTTTTCAGCTAAGCTTACCCTAAGCAAGTTTCAAAGCAATATTTAAATGCAAGTCGTTAAAAGAAACTTTGATATATTGTTGCATTAACAGTAATACTATGTAAGAAATACTGGAAGTTGATGTCATAATATTTCAGTAACTTTATTTTAATAAAGCAGAATTGTTGAGGTTGTTTTTTTCAAGGTTGTAATCTTTTCTATTTTTAGCTTTGACTTATCCCTACTATTTTTACTCTCGCTTCTTTTTTCTCCCGTAATTTGCAGTGTGACATTTTGAACAATGTAGTAGAATAACCTCATCTATCCTAGATCACTTAAAACTTGGGACAGCAATTTAAAAATGGTTTAATTACCTAAGGCTATGAGATGGTGGATGCTGTGAGTCAAATACTCTTTGACGCAGTAATATGATGGAGGTCTAAGTCTGAAGTGCTGAACATGCAGCTCCTCTTCAAAAATAAGTAACTATGCAACAAACCTGTATATTTATGATATTTTGATATTTTGAAATCTGGCTGCTGGCTTAGATCTTTAAATAACATATTTACAGAACCTTGTGGGTTCGAGATCATGTTTTCAGCAAATTTCTGTAATCTCCATGATTATATGAATAATCCTCATATACATATATTTATATATATGAGGCATGTCATACCTGCCACCTTTCCCTAAATGTTAAGGGTTCTTCGCTGTTCTTGGTGGCTATAAGCAGCTCTTAACACACAAGAATGTTGCCGTTTATTTAGTTGAGTGGTTCATGATTTGGCTTTGTTGTCTGAGCAGGTGCTGGTAGATAATAGTGAAAGGTTTTGTAAACAAGATTTCACTATGTAATGAACCATGGCTAATGGCAGGATAAAAAAAAATAAGCAAAATGGAGACACTTAAATGCTAACAGAGGAAAATGTGTTGAAAGGACAGCCTTGGTATTCACATCTTCATAGTGGGCATTTTGAATTCAATACCCTTTTTTGGTGCTTAGTTACTTCACTGTTTAATGAATTCCCTTTATTAAATATGTAAGGTCTTGAACAGTTACATGCTGCGGCATTCACAGTTGGACAAGATTCGAAGAAGTCACTGCAACATGTTGCTGCATTTTTTTTGTGCTCCTCCAGCTAACACAACTTGGATATTTTTGGTTTTTTTGAGAGATTTATGCTGTTATTTTGGATATGGCTTTTTTGTGTGTAAAAGGCATTCATTTTTCTAGCCTGTCTTCCAGAATAAACAGCTAGTCAGATGCCTGAAGGTTTAAGGAATTTACTTTGAAAAGCATGACATCTACCAGTATTCTGGATACAGGAACAGAGGAATTCGGGTGCACAGCAAACTGTTTCTCAAATTAAAAATCAAGTTGCATCGGTATTTTAAAATTCATTAATCAGAATAATGTGGAAATGGTCACACAGTTGTCTTCTGCTGCATTTTCTGTAAGAATTTTTTAGCTTGTATATACATTTAATCTTTATTTCATTCTCTCCAATGCCAAAATACTGATGATTTTGCAATAAGAGAGGAAAAAACCCCACAAAAGTTGACTTACAGAATAGTAGCAAATACTGTGTGGGATTGATGCAAACTTTCATTAATCTGAGCCAGCCCCAAAGGGATTTGACTGGTGAGTTTGTATTATTACACCGTAATATGCATCAGAAGGCGGCGGGTGGTCCCTGTTAGAGTGTAACACACAGATCGGGCCTTCTCCCGTTATCCATACCCTTTCAAGGCGGCTACGCTCGTCTGTGCCCCAGGAACACTTCTCAAGAGCTCTCGGGTAGCTTCTCCAGTTTTCCAGGAGACTTGGGCAGGTATCTGTGGTACTTCGAAGCAACAGCACGAATAGGGCGTGGGGTGGATGTGTTGCTGGGCTGCAGTTAGTCGTTGACTACAAATTTCAAAGGAATACTGGAAACTCATACCAGTAATACTTTTCACTTATTAACCCAAGAGTTTTGGAGAGCAAAAGTCTGTCTTTTGTGTTTCTTGTAAGTGATCAAAACAGTGTCTGTGAATCAGATGTGAGAGTCCTCCTTACTTGGATTTTAACTGTGACCATAGTGGGTGCTGCACTTAAAGGTTATTAAAGACGATAGCATCTTGTACAATTTAGCAATATTTCATTATAGAATTCAGCTCCAACTGTATGGAAAGACTGTGTTTAACTACTTCCCTCCTGGCATGTGAGCATGCTTGTCCCCTCCCTCCAGAAATAGCTCAGTTGTTTTACAGTTCCATTAGTATTTTGGTTAACAGCAAAAATGCGAGCACAGATAACTGTAGATTGTTTTGAGGTGTCTTGGTTTGATCAGTAAAATGAAGTATGGGCAAATAAAGATTATTTCTCTCTTTTTAAATTCTTACGCTGTCATCTGAGCTCCTGTGAAAGAAGGGGGACTACAGTATAAGTATCAGCCGATTATCTGGACATTGGCAGCAGCATGAGATCTCCCGTGCCTGTTGCAATGCTTGTGCTAAATGTTAAAAGTGTAAAGGCAGATGATGCTTGTGCTGACCCATCTACAACATAAGTGAAGGAAAGGGGAGGAAAAGAAACGATATTTAAAAATAAAGTTGCAAGACAAAAATTGATGCATTCCTCCTTTGATCTTTGTCACTATAGCCAAGTAGCTACTTTCCATCTGTTTCTTTCATTCATTTTTCCTTTGCATCTTTCTTTCGCAATTCTTTTAATGCACGCACACATATATTAAGTTCTGCCCTTCATTTATTCTTTTGTCATTGTTTCCATTTCACTTTCCCTGTGTTTCATTCCTGTATCTTTCTTGTTTAGACCAAGTGGAGGATCCAGCTGGCAGTAGCAGCCATGTAGGACCCTTCAGGAACCTGATGGTAAGTGCACGTGTGTACTTATACTCAGGCTTCCACCAGGTTCTGTATTCTGAGGCATTTCCCCCCGTCATGCAGGCTTCTGTTCTTGACATCTTAAACAGTTAGAAAATTAAGGAACAGGCTTTGGGCTACTCATTGATATCCTTTATACAAGAATAGTAGGTTGCTTTTTCATTGAAAATATGCAGGAAGAAAGTGATGCAAATCTTTCAGGTTTACATGGATTTAAAAAGCACTTTGAGAAGTCATGGAAGAAAGTCTATCAAAAGCTATTAAATATCTTCAAAAGTTCGCTGACTCTAGATATGTGAAACTGGGAGAGCATACCAATGAAGTATCACCTTACTATTACTCTATTCTCAAATTCTCTTCCTGGGCATCTGCTGTTGAACATTCAGGGCCAGGAAATGGATGCATCTGGGACAGTCATTGCCATGCTTGAGTATAGTGGATTCTTTTAACCTTTACAAAAAAAAAAAAAAAAGTTGCAACATAGAAAATGAACTAACTAAAGCTGGTAAAAGGAAAACATCAAAAATCGGTTGGTATCTCTAGTTGCTTGCTATGTGTCAGAAAATGATGTATGTGTGCAAGCAGTTTTGCTCACTATTCTGAGTAAGGGCAAGTAGGTGCTAGATGAATGAAATTTATTCTTAAAGGCCAGGAACTTGAAACATTTTCAGCTGTATCAGTGAGCAGGTCGCATCTTGCATTTTTTGGTTTTGGAGTGTGGCAAGAGAATTTGCAAATGATCTTCTTTTGATCAATAACATAAGGAAGTATGTGACTTAACTCATTTTTTGGTACAAATCCTGCTATTCTAGTGATTTCCCAGATAACAATTGGATTTGAGGTACTAAAATTGTAATATTCTATAAATGGATGACCTGTACATGGTTTAGCACTTAGGAGTGATTTTTGTTGTTGTTTTTACATACTTTACCTCACACTTTAAAGAGCATAATATATTTCTAATCTTGTTAGAAGAAAGAATTGATTGGGTCTTGGTTTGAAGGCTTTTACAGTAACCTGTCATTGTGCTGTGAAGTTCAGTGCTGGTGTAGAATTAGATGTAGAATTGCCCAGTGAGTTCATCTGCAATACCATCATTCGCTGCACCATCTAGTAAAATATTGTCTCTAATTGTGGCCAAGTTTGGCATAGGCAAGAGGGGCTGGTGGACCAGTCTTTTCCTTCTTATTTCCACTCTCACTTGTAGAGGCGAGAGATGAATCTAGAATTTTGTCAGATAAGTCAAGATATACTGATGGTTGGTCTTCACATGAGAAGCAGTCTGCGAACAAGTTGATAACTCTTGAAGGGTTGTAGCAATTAAATACATCTTGTTACGTCGCTTCTAAGGTGTATTATGATGCATGTTTGATTCCGTCGGAATGTATTAAAATTTGACATTGAGACCTTTAACCTGGAAATGGAACTGTGTGTTGGTTGTTACTGGACATTTCAAGAGGGATTTCAGGTGGCTTGGCAGGTGTTTCTGGAAACTTGTTTGAAATACTTCATACTTGGATTGTGGTGCTACTGATTGTAATTACAAACATCAGAGATGCTGGTAATATAAAATCATATTCAAGTTGGACTTTTGGTAGCCTGTCAGGCAAAGATGCAGTTAAACTCCTTGTGCCTGTGTGAACACTAAAATATTAATTAAATCTCCTGACAGCTTGCAGTTGTTTGGTATAAAATAACTGAATATTGTATTGTCAAATAAACCAGTGTTGGTTCATTATGGCAGGTTTAGACACAGCGTTTGTTACAATAGTTGAGGACATTACGACATAATTGCTAGTTGAGTTAAGCATGTGCATGTGTGTTTTCCATAGGTGACAAAAATTCATTCTGGGTGACTCTTGCCAGTTTGTCAGACAAAAAACCCTGTTAAATTGGAGTAAGGAAATAAAAAAGTATAATTATGTACATGAAACTGAAACACACCGGAATTTGGGGGAAGCTTGTGAAATCTGAGCTCCTTGAGAGGAAACACAGATAATTATTTTAGATAGAATAGAATGTTGAAATAAAACCAAGCCTTTCCTTTTAAAGCAGACCTGTCTCTTATCTGTTCTGTTGGAGGGGATGCCTACTTGGAAATTTTCTATTTGAACAGAAGAACATTTTTTAAAAGGCACTTCAGTTTCTTAGCTCACAATGTGAAAAATATTTTCGAGGGAAAAAAAAGAAGGAACTTGCTGACAGGATTGTGAATTGGAAGAATGTGCTTCTGAATTGGAGATGGATTTAGTGCTATGATGCACGCTTCTGATTAGAGGGAAGGGTCTGGGCGTTAAACAGTAGCATTTTGTGTGTTAGAGGGAGCAAAGATGGAGTTTAGATTGCTGCTCCTGGACAGTTCTCAGTGTGTGAAAGTGTTAACGTTTCAGAAGAGACTGGTGTCTCAACCCAAGTGTTGTATGTAAAATAACCATTCCGTGTGGAGAATATGGTCTTCGCAATGAATTAAATTGGAAGACCTTAAAGTTTCATTTGTTATTACACAGTCCTTATCATAATTTCTATATATTATAGGACTGAATCTTTAAGAGTAATGGAAAAAATTAGCAGTATAACTTTGTAGTGCATTGGTAAATGAAGTTTTCAGTATCTTTGCATCTTGTGTCTCTGTTTAGATCTTTGCATAATGCAAATTGCCCTAATCTTACATTGTGTCCATCATCCTGTGCAACTAATACATGCTTCTTATTTTTTCTAACAGAAAGTGTTAGCAAACTTGTTTGTGTCAGTGAACATAATGAAATACTTCTTTATTTTACTGTTACCCAGGTCCATCTAATTTGGTTTTACTGTCATTGCCTTGTTGGTTAAGATCATGCTGCTTTTAGCCTTACAATGTTACTACTTCACTGCTTTTATTGTAACTCTTCAAATCATTATTTGGAATACAAGTAGAGGAGCCTCTATGGGTTTCTGCTTCATAAGGTCTTCCAAATAATATTAAGGATTAATAGTATATGAAGAAATTTCATATTTTCTTTAGCCTTGTATGAGATACAGTAACTTAAGAGCCATATGAAGGTATTGGGTAACTGATGTGAGATGGGTAACTCTGGACAATGCATTTCTGTTAGTCTGCTCTTGCTTTGAAGGTGAGTGAAGTATTTCAGAGTGTTAGGTTTTTAGAAACTCACTGTTATCTTTAATTATTTCTGGGGTCTAGAGACTTACGGTATTATCTGAATGCTGTTCGTTTTACTGTTCTGTCATTTGTATTCCTTGGGAAAATAAGGTTTCTACAGAAGCATCTTATATTCTAAAGCTGGGTGTTTTAATTCTGCCACTCAAATATGAAAAAACAAAAGTTGAATGGGAATATTTTTTTTTTTTATATACCCCAGGAAAGAAAAAGACCCAGGAAGGCAAAAACAAGGGAAAGAAGGCAGCGGATACAAAACAGAAAAAGGCTGATTTGGATTCTACTTCTGCAGATATGAGGGATTCTAAAGAGGGTGAGTTCTCAAATATCTTATTTTTTTTGTTCTAACTATCCCTTTGAATCAAAGGTTGTCATGTTCAACATGTTAGCATGTTATGTTAGTGTAGCAAAGTGAACATGTTTATATTCTTTGCCCAACCTTTTTTATTAGTGAGGAACTTGGGTATCAGAAGTGTGTTATTAAACATGCAGCTCTGACAACAGGAAAAACAAATGTACTGTAAAATTCAGACATAAATCCAAACTCCTTAGAACAGCAGAGCAAAGTCCTTATTCTAATGTCTTTGAAGCTTAGTTATATACAGTCATTATTTATTCCTATTAAACAGAAGTCAGTGTCAAGGGGAAGAAAATATAGTATTAATGCACCAAGTAGCTAAGCATGCTGCTTGTCATAGAGATTGTCTGGAAAGGTTGTTTATAAATTAGCTTGACTTTTTTCACATAGTATGTATTTAAAAATACCTGAAAGATATTTTAAGTATATAGTTTTTTGTCTGTTTTACAAGAATGTAAAACTTGCCACTGCTGTGAGTGTAACTGATAATGTTTAAAGCCCTGTATAGGTACTGATTTCTTTCAAGCTTCTCTTCTTGAACTTTTAGGGACATGGTTTAGTGCTGGACTTGGCAGTGTTAGGTTTACGGTTGGATTCGATAATCTTAAAGGTCTTTTCCAACCCAAATGATTTTATGATTCTATGATTCTCTTGACACATAACTCTTCCATTCCTTCCCTTTTGTTCCCTCTGCTTGCATACCATGTGCACCACTGTTCCAGACATGTTAGGCCCCAGCTAGGGAAGGGAGAGGAACTTCTTGCTCTATACAGATAACCACTTATGCTACATTGTGTGAATTGGCAGCAAAGTTATGTTCTTCAGCGGTGGATGTATCTGACAGACAGGTAAAACCAGGATGCAGATGTGTGGATAAAGAATCCGTACACACCAATGGATGAGATGCATGCAGGCTCTGATTTGGAAGTATAGGAAATGGCCATTCAGGCAATGGCTAATAGAAAATCTGATATAAAGAATGGAAAGTACTATGCCAGATACAAGGTATACCTTGTTACGCATTACAGTAGAAATCCAGATTGTTTTATTGTTAATAATTTGGGGAAAATGGTCAAAATCCAAAATGTGCTTGACAGGCTTCCTATATACTTTGTGCTACTTTCCTGGCACTTACCTGCTGTAAGAAAAGTCAGTGAAAGGTTTTTTTTTTGAAATTTCTTGAAATGTTCTGGTACTTTTCAGGCTATTTTAGGTTTCTTGGCCACAATGTTCAATCAAAAGATTCTCTGTTGCCTACATCTTGCTGAAGTTCCAGAAAGGAAATTTCTAAATACAGTGTTACTCTCGGTATTGAATCACAATAGTGAGAAGTAATGGTATTGTGTTGGGTCATAAATGTTGGATATGTTGTGTTAGAGGAAAAGGTAGAAGAAAGGTGTAACATACTTTGAAGAGTCTGGTAAAAATGCTTCATGCTTTTCTTTTCATGCTTTGTGCATCAGGTCATAAAGAGGAAGATGAAACGCCTTCTGTTTCTGCTGTACTGTCCCTGGAACAAACAGCTGTGATTCAGGAAATGGTAAATCAAGATGTACTTCCAAAGCTGATGATCCCCAGTCCTCCCAGTGAGCCACAAATGGTGACTGAAGACAAACAAGGAGAAGCAATAAACTCTGCATCAGATGATTTAGATGATGATGAAGAGGAGGAGGATGAAGAAGAGGAAGATGAAGAGGAGATAGAAGATACCAATATGCCTAAAGAAAATGCTGAAATGCCTTTGATATGTGAAGAAAAGTTAGACTCTATGGAAGACCAAAAGAGTACGTCAGAAGAATCTCCAGAAAGCTCTCCAAGGAAAAAACTTGTTGTGAAAATTCCAAAAGCAAGAGGTGAATCGAATGGTGATGTTCAGGAAACATTCATGTTTCCCTGTCAGCATTGTGAGAGGAAGTTTACAACAAAGCAAGGACTTGAACGCCACATGCACATCCATATATCTACTGTTAACCATGCTTTCAAGTGTCGATATTGTGGGAAAGCCTTTGGTACTCAGATCAACAGGCGAAGACATGAGCGACGCCATGAGGCAGGGCCCAAAAGGAAACCGTTCTTAACACTAGTGTCATCACAACACTTAGATAATGTTGCTGATAACCAAGTAATTGTCGATGATGGTCTTAAAGATGACCTGAATGTTTCCAGTCTTGTGCAAGACACTGTTGTCTTGGATTCTGAGAAAGTTTCCCAAGAAATGTCAAACTCCACTTTTGCTGAGGAAAATAAGGAGCCCAAAGAATTGCATCCATGCAAATACTGCAAAAAGGTTTTTGGAACTCACACCAACATGCGGAGGCATCAGCGTAGGGTTCATGAGCGTCATCTTATTCCCAAAGGTGTCAGAAGAAAAGGATTCTTTACTGAAGAGCCACCGCTTCAGACAGAGCAGACCCCTCCAGTCCAGAGTGTATATATAGCAAGTACAGAAATAGAAGAGGAAGGTGAAGTAGATGATGTCTATATTATGGATATTTCCAGCAACATCTCTGAAAATTTAAATTATTACATTGATGGTAAAATTCAGTCCAACAGCAGCACTAGCAATTGTGATGTGATTCAGATGGAGTCCAACTCTGCAGACTTGTATGGACTAAATTGTATAATCAGTCCAGTCACGGTGGAAATTTCCCCAAATGTAAAGGTTACACAAACACATGTGAATGAACCTCCAAAGGAACCCTCTAGCAGTGGAAGCAATGAATCCAAAAAGAGGAGAACTGCCAGCCCTCCTCTTGTACCAAAAATAAAAACCGAAATAGACCCAGAACCTATAGCTCCGACTAGTTCTTTAAATCTTCCTCTTAGCATTTCAACAGAAAGCTTACCTTTTCATAAAGAAAAAGGTGTTTATTTGTCATCAAAATTAAAACAGCTTCTTCAGACACAGGACAGTAAGAAGATAACTCCGCCAAGTGAAATCCCTAAACTAGGACCTTCTGTTACATCATCGCCTATTTTGCCTCCAGTATCCAGTAGATTTAAAAGAAGGACCAGCTCTCCTCCCAGTTCTCCACAGCACAGTCCAGTACTTCGAGATTTTGTCAAATCAGGTGAGGGAAAGACTGTGTGGAATGATAATATTCGGAGTTCAAAAATGCCAAAGTTAGAAAGCCACAGCACCTCACCTGCTTGGAGCTTGACTGGAAGGGAGGAAAAAGAGACATTGAGCCCTCTTTGCTTTGAAGACTATAAAATACCAAAAGACTGGACAGCAGCTCCGACTTTTGGCAATGTGTGCAACCAGCAGCCACTGGATTTATCTAGCGGTGTGAAGCAAAGGTCTGATGTCAAAAATAAGAATCAGGTTCCCTGGGAATCTGTTTTAGATTTAAGTGTGCATAAGAAGCCTTGCAACGATGCTGAAATTAGGGAATATAAAGAAAATTCCATACAGCCAACCTGTAGTGGTGTTAAAAAGAAGAAACCGACCACTTGCATGTTACAGAAGGTTCTGCTGAATGAGTATAATGGAACAGATGCAGCCACAGACAACACGCGCAGTGTAAACAGGAGCGCAAGCCCAAGCAAGTCCCTGGAGCCTCAGGCAGAACCTGACGTGGATCCCAGTCTATCTACATCGTCTTCTGTTGACACTCAGCCCCTTAGTTCCTCGGTTTCCCCCGTGCCACAGGCATCTGCTGTACCTTCCATGTGCCAGCTGCCTCCTCTGTTAACACCAACCAATCCTCCTTCCCCACCACCCTGCCCGCCTGTCTTAACAGTTGCTACATCACCTCCTCCCCTTCTTCCGACAATGCCGTTGTCAATTCCAGATGTCTCTGCCAGTGCCACTAACACTTCTTCTTGTCCATCGCCACTTTCTAACACTACTGCCCAGTCCCCACTACCAGTTCTTTCACCTACAGTTTCTCCTTCTCCATCTCCCGTTCCTTCTGTTGAACCTCTTATTTCTGCTGCTTCACCTGGTCCTCCTACACTCTCTTCCTCCTCTTCCTCCTCCTCTTCCTCCTCTTTCTCCTCCTCTTCATCTTCATCATCTCCGTCTCCACCTCCTCTTTCTGTAGTTTCTTCGGTTGTTTCTTCTGCTGATAATCTTGAAAATACTCTCCCAATAATAAAACAGGAAGAAGCTGAAAATGAGCAACAGAAAGCAAGAGAAGATCCTCATACTTCAAGTGAATCAGGAGTAGTGCAGGAAACATTCAATAAAAGCTTTGTGTGCAATGTCTGTGAATCACCTTTTCTTTCTATTAAAGACCTAACGAAGCATTTATCCATTCATGCTGAAGAATGGCCCTTCAAATGTGAATTCTGTGTACAGCTTTTTAGGGATAAAACAGACTTGTCAGAACATCGCTTTCTGCTTCATGGAGTAGGAAATATCTTTGTTTGCTCGGTCTGCAAAAAGGAATTTGCTTTTTTGTGCAATTTGCAACAGCATCAGCGGGATCTCCATCCAGACAAAGAGTGCACGCATCATGAGTTTGAAAGTGGGACTTTGAGACCCCAGAATTTTACTGACCCCAGTAAGGCGAACATGGAGCACATGCAGAGCCTGCCAGAAGATTCTTTGGAGCCTTCTAAAGAGGAGGAAGATGAAGATCTAAATGATTCGTCTGAAGAGCTTTATACTACTATAAAAATAATGGCTTCTGGAGTAAAATCTAAAGATCCAGATGTTCGTATGGGCCTCAATCAACACTATCCAAGCTTTAAGCCGCCTCCATTTCAGTATCACCATCGTAATCCTATGGGTATTGGAGTTACTGCAACAAACTTCACTACCCACAATATTCCACAGACTTTTACTACTGCTATTCGATGCACGAAGTGTGGGAAAAGTGTTGACAACATGCCCGAGTTACACAAACACATATTGGCCTGTGCATCTGCCAGTGATAAAAAGAGATACACACCTAAAAAAAATCCAGTACCACTGAAACAGACAGTGCAGCCTAAGAATGGCATGGTGGTTATAGCTGGCCCTGGAAAGAATGCCTTCAGACGAATGGGCCAGCCTAAAAGACTTAATTTCAATGTTGAGATTAGCAAAATGTCCTCAAATAAACTCAAAATAAGTGCATTGAAAAAGAAAAACCAGCTTGTCCAGAAAGCTATCTTGCAAAAAAAGAAATCTGCCCAGCAGAAGGCAGAATTGAAAAATAATCCATCTGAGTCAGACTCTCACATCTGCCCCTACTGTAATAGAGAGTTTACTTATATTGGAAGTTTGAATAAACATGCATCATATAGCTGTCCCAAAAAACCCATCTCTCCCTCCTCTAAAAAGAATTCTTCAAAAAAAAGTGCAAGTTCTTCTTCACCTGCCAGCAGTGAAAAAGGCAACAACCAGCGTAGGCGAACAGCAGATGCAGAAATAAAAATGCAAAGCATGCAGCCTCACTTGGGCAAGACAAGAGCACGAACCTCAGGACCTGCACAAATCCAGCTTCCCTCTGCATCCTTCAAATCGAAACAAAATGTTAAATTTGTACCTTCCATTCGATCTAAAAAGCCAAATTCATCTTCATCATTGAGGAACTCTAGTCCTGTGAGAGTATCCAAAATGTCCCACGTTGATGGGAAAAAAACTAAGGTGGTCAGTAAGAACAGTTCCTCTGGAATCTCAAGCAAAGCGTCCCGGAAATTGCATGTCAGGATACAAAGGAATAATAAAGCTGTCTTGCCCAGTAAGGCTGCTGTGGCAAGTAAGAAAAAGGCAGACAGATTCACTGTAAAATCTAGAGAGAGGATCGGAGGACCCATTACACGAAGCCTGCAGCAGGCGGCAAATGCAGAGGCAGCAGAAAACAAGAGAGATGAAAGCAGTACAAAGCAAGAACTAAAAGATTTCAGGTAAGCATTTAATTTGAAGTTGAAACAACACAGGAACACGTTGCTTGCTGTTTTGTCAATTTTCTTGGTCATTTTTGAGTTTCTCATACTTAAATAAAAAAGAAAAGGTTGCATTACCTAAAACGTGGTTAAGTAGCTCAGTCGTGCTGAGGTATGATGTACATACTTGATGCATTTTGTCATGTTGTCATGAAATAATACATTGTATAGAGAATGTCTTTAATTATAAACTGAATTGAAAACTCTGGAGAAAAAAAAAAAAAAATGTCAGTACCTGAGTGCAAATAAACTTAATGTCATTAAACTTCATGTTACTGGAGACAATGACCTTGTATTTGATACCTAACATACATGGTGGCCCGAAATCATTCTAGTTTCAGTTTTATGGCGGTTTGCTAAGCTAAAAATCATGACTGCATTTTTTACTTACTAAAATAACTTGCATTGTTGGTTTTTAATGAAAAGCATTCTCTGCATATCATACTAAAAAACCCCATGACCAAATACTTCAAAAATGTATGTGCATACTAATTGAGTCAGATCATTAAATACTTAATATAAGGGAAATGGATGTGTAAGAAAAGTTACATGAATGTGTACATTTGTTAGAAGTATCATGCTCTTATGTTTCAGTATAAACAAATTTTATAATTAAAGTTCTATTTCTTTTTGAGAAGAAGCATTTTAATCACAAGAAAGGTTAATACTTCAATAAATAAATAAAATCTTAATCTACGTGCCTGAGTCCCGACTTACGTCTTCATGTAGTGTCTCAAATCAATAGGATATTTGCGAACTGTTCATAACTTTTACTAGCATGCTCCTGCCCTGTTATTCTTGGAAATAGGTATCTGATCTATTGAGTAACTTTCACAGCGCTCACTGGTAATTAAGAGTTCTCTTGGTTTTGCTAATTGGAGTGCGTGGCTGTAATTAACACTTACCGAAGTGAAAGTGGAGGAGGGGGAGTAACTGGCTGCCTCCTTCAGACCAAGTGCCCCCCTAGTAGAATTTGTTAGTAAGTGTCAAGATCCAGACTGTTGGCAGCTTGCGTGTCTTACAGTGAAAACCTCCCAGGTGAAAATAACTTTGTAAAGTAAAGGTTCAATACAAAAGAATAATTTCAAAAAGCTAGGTGGGAATTTGACTTAAAATAGTCAATACCCAAATTAGGATGTGTTGAAGGAGAAAAATGTTACTGGGATTTGGAAACTAATGGCATAAAAAAATGCCTTTAAGGAACAAGAACTGTCTACCAGGCCCATTCTCTTGGGACATAAACATCTTCATGTTACTTAATTCTTATCAGCTGCTGTCTTAGTGCTATGTGTGAAACTGTATTTTACATGATGCCAGAACAGATCAGTAGAATTTGAAGCCAGAATGACACATCTTTCCATCGAAACTAATCATTTGACCTTAAGCAAAAAGTACTTGGAAATCTGTGCATATGGAAATTGTTTAATAGTATTTAGGGTAAATAACAATTTACCTAGGGGTAAGATTTCCTTGACTGTCTCAAATACCATTAGTTTACTTTGGCAGCTTGCAGCCTTTACTGGTTTATTGAATAGTTAGGCTAGAAGAATTCTTGCTTTTTGTTTTTGAAGTAATGTGCATAAATCTAGATTGTCTAGTCAACTTTTTTTTTTTTTAATATCAAGTGTATAGTATGAAGAACTTTTTTGCTTTCATACACTAATGTCAGCACAGGCTAACTTTGATTCTACCTATGTAGGCACTGTTGGTTCCCCCCCCCGGAAATCTTGATTCTTAATATTTTTTCAAGACTTGCTTCATGTAATACTTGTCTCCAGATTTGTTTTTCACCTTTCAGTTTTTCTGTGTAAACATACTCCGTTCACAAATAGTTTGTTTTGTCATTTATCTTCAGTTTTTGTTTTTTATTTTCTAGGAATCTCCTGTAAAAACAAAACAAACAAAAAACCCCCCCTTAATGCCATGGTAGAGCTGTTGCATGCTCAACTTAGGATAAGCACTACGACAATGGATGTGAAATCCACCAAGCTTGCGAATCCAGCTGAAGCTGACTCTCAGCCATAAAATTGCCTGCAGGCTTCTTGCTAATATTCAGTGTCAGGCACAGCTTTTCTTATTGCGTGCCTGACACACATGCTGGGCTACAGGACGATTCAGATAAAAGAGAAGGCTACTGTTAAAACAAATCCCACACGAAACCATGGGATTAACTAAACCAAATCTTTTGCGCTCGCATTTGAGTCGATCCTGGTTTTGCCCGAGCCTTCCTGAGCGGCATACGGACAGTTCAGCTGTACACTTGGCAAAAGCAGGTTCCTTAGCTTTGTCAGTAATTCAGCGTAGATCAGGGACAAGAAATATTGCTGCACTCGAAGTATTTTTGTCATGTATTAAGTCTCTTCAAGCCTTTTGTCTAAATGAATCAGGAGAGGCAAACCTAGCATGGCAGAATTTCCTTTTCTCCCCACCTTCTCCTTGCTTTCTGAGTCTTTTAGATGGAGTCCAGCATACAGTGGGAAAAAGCCTGATTTGGATGTTCTGTGGATTTTCCAAATTCCTATTTATACATGCAGATGAAGCTTTATATAGCAATGAAATACCGATATCCATTTCTAAATACCATATATATAATGAATGCAGTGTATCTTTTTATCGTAAGAAGGCTAGACCAGGACTGCGTACCTGTATATTTTGAAAGTTAAATATATAAATACTCTAAAAGGTCGTACACCTCTATCTAGTAACTTAAGACAACAGATTGGTCTGTTGTTCGTAACAGTTTTTTTATGGAAATACAGTTTGTCATGTGTTCATATAGCTTTCAAGATTAATGACAGAATTGATGGAAAGTGACTAGTTTCTTTATACAGCCACCCCTTTTATTTTTTTGTTCCTGACTTAAAAAGTAATCTACCTCTTAAAATTTGTAGTTTAATACTTGTTTGGTGAATTTGTGCCACTTTAACTTTCACTTTCACTATCATTCCCATTTTGTTACATTTCTGTTATGGGGACTTTATGTTGAAATATTGTATAAAGCATTTGTAGCAAGTTTAAAAAAATAAAATATTTAAAATTATTTAAATTGTTTTGGACACTTCAATTGTACTATATGTGATTTACATTTTACATTAATTTCATTTTGTTTTCATTTTGGGTTGTTAATCTTGGAGCATGTTCCTGTATTAAAATTTGCTGTTAGTTATATTGTTTCTTTTATTGGAGAGTGATATAAAGACTATTCTAATGAAAACATTAAAAATTACAATTTGACATAAAAGTGGGGTTGTCATTGCTTTTGATCATTGTAGCCTTGTTGAAGATACTGTAAGTGCAGGTAAGCAACTGAAGAGGGGTTTTTCTCCTCCAGCATGCAATACACGTATTAAAGAGTCTCTGTGGTGGTGCAAGCACTTAATGACCGACTAGATGGAACTATCATGACACATTTTATATAACTGTAACCAATAAAGTAAACATTTTTAAAACTCATGGGAAACTTGCCTTTTGTATGGAAACCAGATGTACCAGGAAAAATGAAACAATGTACATCTAGAAGGAATTAAGTGTGCTTGCATCCTTTAGTTGTCAACACCCAGTTCCCTGAAACATATTTGTACCAATTTGGCACTTCTGAGTTAGTCTTAGATTTTTGTTGTTTGTAGATTTTTTTTTTTAAATTGTGGACACAGTTAATAAATTTAAACTATTTTAATTAAAATTACACACATGATTTCAACTTTTTCTGCTCTTACAATGTTCTGGTTTTGTATGCTTTAAACTTCTGAAATAGTTTAATTTAAAAAATACATGTAAAGAGTTTAGGCTCTGTGGAGGATTTTGGAATGTTGCATTCCACCACCAAGATATGCGTTCTGCCTCCTGGAGCGGGGCTGGAAGCATCTGTGTCCGTATTGGCGTGGCAGTTGGATGGGATCATGTAACATCGTTAAGACTCACGGTATTACAGTAGCCCATTTCTTAGCATATTCACTACTAAGCCAATATTAAGTTAATACTTTATATATAGTTAGGTTAATATTTATGTAGTTGTTACTCAAATTAATACTTCTGTTTAAGATTCTTCGGCAAGAGCTCCCTGTTTGTTTTCTCATGTGATGTGTTCCTCCTGGAGCATGTTAGCCTCTCCATAACAAAGTTTTCCCTCAGTTTTAACTGATAGGGAAAATCTGGTACACTGATGCAGAAGTTCTGGCATTGTTCATTGATTGTTTTTGCAGGCACATCTGCATTGTGGTAATATTTGCTGCGGTTTAATAGTCGCACCACGATTAAAGAGGTGAATTCTTAGTCTGTCTTCCAGCAGCAATTACACCAATTAGGTGGTAGGGCAGCCACAGCAAAAGTTTTTAGTATTGATTAGGTTTTACTATATTTACCTAAGTGGAAACATTTTGTTTGCATCACCATAGTTGTATGTGGATATTTTATAAGAAATAGAAAAAAATGAAAAAAAGGGTAAAAACTCTCCCATAGTTTTGATGTTACTGAGGGCGAGACATAAACTTACCCTTAACTAGTCATTTCACATCTGTGAGTTTAGGGTTAGGTTTTTACCCTTTTTTCATTTTTTTCTATTTCTTATAAAATTTCTTCTGTTACTGACAACTGGAATACCGGTCGGTGTTTGCTTTTACTGCAGTCTTGGTATTTTGATCACCTTGTAAGGGTTTATTAGAGATGTCTAGGAGTGAACTGATGTAAATAAAGCAGCTTCCTTCCATCATTCCATAACATAATGGCAGAAATCCTGTTGCCTTTGTCTTCACTGTTTCCCTGCTGTGATATTAAATCTTGTTGTGTCCCAAGGATGTTGCCACCCTGAGATGGTTCACACATGTTCATACGCACCAGTTCTAAAAATGAAGTGCTCTGTGATGGAGATCTGTATTCCAAAATGAGAGCTGATCATCAAGGAAGAAGTTTCATTCCTAAATAGGCTACTCATCACAGATAGGAAGTGTACAGTTTTTATAGTTACTATTGCATCTCATCTACATAATTGAATTTCTATGGCTTTTTTAACTGCCTCTTTATGATCTGAATGCAACAATAAAGCTGTAATGATGCCCAGAAAATGCTGACATTTTTTGAAATGCATCCAAACAGGCAATGAAAACAATTAAACTTGTCCTGTTTACAGAGACTAACTGACGTGTGGTGGTCAAGATCAGATGCAGTGTCAGTTTAATAAAGACACTAGTGCTGACGTGTGTATGGAGATGGGAGATCTAACACATGGTGTTTATTTTTTTTTTTCCCCATTATCCAGTTTGCTAGAAGGAGTTAAACCAAGCTTGTATCAGAGACCGCGTTGAATGCGTTCTATCCTAGGCACTACAGGGCAGCCCGGGTGATGCAGCCAGGCCCCCTGCACCCAGCGCTTTCTGCCTTGCTCTGTGAGCTCCTGCCCCTGTGTAAGCCTCCTGCAGTGGATTGAGGCCAGTGCGTTTCTGGTGCTATGTTTTGTCGGCATTTTGTATTGTAAGCCTTTTATTTAAAGTGTTCCAGTTTAGTTCCCGATGATTTTCTTTAGGGAGATGTCATAGAAAACTAGATCCTGGCAATTTGATGTGTAAATTTTTAATTTGAAATGGAGAAATGAATAGCACTCCCTTCACTTACTGAAGTTTGTGACTTCATTACCAAAATGACGAGGCCAGTTGCAGCTTTTACTGGAGTCAAGTTCAGCTGAGAAGCTGAGTTGAAAGTGATAACCTGTGACAGACAAATGGCTTGTGAATGACCTTAAAAGGAGAACTTGGAAGATCTTGCATACTAATTCTCACTTTTATTTACGGAATGTGTGATCTGCATGAGTCGCATGATATTGAGCTAAAGGATAGATCCTGAACAACAAGTGCGTGCTGTTTCGGATCTGAGTTTTTGTGGTAAGTGAATGATAAAAAAAGAGGTAAACTTCTGCATTTTCTATTTAATTAAATTGGTAAAGAATTAGAAAGAAACTCTTGGGACTAGCATGAGATTTTGTGGTAGTAACTGAAGATACTTTTGATACCACTATAGAGCAAAGCTGATTTGGGGTCATCTCTATACAGTGTTTAAAAATGGAATATTAATACTTCATGTAGGATTAATACCATATTGTGTTTGGTGTTTTTGAACCATAGGTGGATTTTTGAAAGGCACTTGACAGTTGGATGCACAAGTCTTAGAGCTTTAATGGAAACTCTGTAAAGCTTCACTTACACACAATAATTTGAATTAATTTTTAAAGGGGATTGCTTCATCTAATCTTTGTGAATGGACAGTTGTTTCAAGATCTAGAGAACTGAGAGGTAAAGGCTACTTAAAAGAGAGATCTTGGAAAACACTTGGGAACAAAGTACAAATTCACATGCTCAAGAGATTTCAAAAAACCTAATGTTTAGATTGCAATAAAAATCTATAGTTTGTTTCCTGTTTATGTATGCCATGTGATGCATTTTAATTGGATAGTTGCATACTGGGTTTTGTGGTGGTGTTTGTTTTTTGTTTGGGTTTTTTGTTTGGGTTTTTTTCCTAGAACCCATGTCACTTAATTCATAGGGTGGACCCTGCTCTAAAAGTGAATAGCAGCTCTCTAATGATAGGACCTTACAATATTTTTTGGAAGAGTAGGGAGGTGAGGAAAATTGTCTTTTGAGTGGAAGATGCAAATAAAAAGCTGTAAGAAAGGCATTGGTATATTAAGTGTAGGGTTAATGATTCATTTTACACACTAAATGAGACAATGAAATGTGTTAGCGTTACTAAAGATGAGTCTTTATTCCATACGTATGAATGACAGCGTCCTAAGCTTTCTTTGAGATCTTGACGTTGCAATTTAAGTGTGTGGGTCTTTTTTGAGTGAAATGAATAGCAAGGTAACACAGACTGTAGCTGAAGGCGGTGTTACTTGCTACTTCTAGGCAAGGTCCCCACCCAAGCGTTTAAAATCTAAAGAAATTATTACAGCAAGAGTGGGAAAGGAAGACGTTGGGGTAAAGCATCCAGTATCTGATATGAGATCACTGGCAGAAGTTGGAAAGGAGCAGGAGAAGTCAAAGTGCCATTCTGTCTCTGGACCACATTTTAAACTCTCCCTTAGTTGAGAGGGAGCCTGATTGCTACTGAGTCACCTCAGACGGCTGCTCCCCATGCATGCTTCATCACTTTTCATTCTCATTTTGCTGATCCTGCAAGTTTACTTCTCTTAGTAAGTCTCTAAAAATGCTTTTGGTAGAGTGTACTTTTGAAAGCATGCATTTGAAAAAGAGCATCGAAATACAGCGCCTTTTTTCCAGATACAAGGCAGTAAAACACTGAAAGGGAAGCTTGAGTCAATTGGAGGGGGGTGTTTCTTAAGAAATAGGTAGCTGCTTCATTTTCCTAATTTACTCAAAGCTCGAGTGGTTTGTGGAACACCGTAATCAGCAACATGTACTTTGTATATATCTCTGCTTATTTTTTGTAAGACTTACGTTTCACAAGCCAAACAGGGTCTCTGAGTCATGTTTTGGATGACAGTACTCCCAGAAACTGCCAAAGGGTTGTGAGAAACAGCTTTGATTATTCAGCGGGTGATGGTCCATTTCTCAGAAATACAGGCTCAGCGTTCCATCTGTGTGGTGCAAGGAGGCATGACACGCTGGAGGTGTGCTGCCTTTCAGGTGAACAGCAAAACTTGGGCTTGCACTACTCAAAATGCCCTGCGTCGGTCCAAAAATAATAACAATCTCATATCCGGACCCATTTCTGCAGGGCTTGCCTCAACTCCTTCTGCAGTTCAGGCAATGATGCCTCACAAAGCTAAATGCCTGCGGTAAAGTAAATGCGAGAACCTTTTTTCAGGGAAGTGATTTTGTTGAGAACGCAGAGGATGTGCTGCCTGCTAAGGGCAGTTGAAGGCCTGGCAGCAGGTGGAAAGGAAAGAGCTCGGTGTGTTTTCCTTGCTGCAGGTCGGTGTTGAACCGCGAGCGCCGACGCTGCTCCAGTGCTGCTCTGCGGGGGAATTGGCTTTGGAAGTGCTCAGGCAGACTGAGCAAACTGCCTGTCTTCTGCAGGTCGTGTGTGAGTAGCGGTTAGTCATGTTCCAACTGTGACGTGATGGTAGGATTTATTGAGCATTTCATTTAGGTACTGTGCTTTCTGCTAAACATTGCAGTCTGGAAGGAGGTAGATGAGAAGGCGGAAGATGAGAAGTAATCAATCCTTCCAGCATGGAGCTGTGTTGAAGGGTTGCACACTCGAACGCTGCTGTCACTGAAGTTTGACTCAAGTTCCTTTCCCCATTCATTGAGCCAAATGCTTTCACACCTCTGTCTTTTTAAATCCAAAGCCCATTTTGTTCTGTGGTTTCTTTTTTATGTAATGAGATGTGCAGGACCGAGGGGTCACACTAGTTCTGCTAGCCTTCAGTCATAATTTTAAATGCATTTGGAGTAACCACTTCTGTATACAACTGAATAAAACCCAACTACAGCCTTCCCTACGTGTGATAAAGTTTTCTCATTCTTTTCCTTTGTCATGAATGTGATTCAGTAGATACAAAGTTTTTATCAAATTATCAGATTAGATGACTTGACAGTGTAGATGATGTATTTCAGTACTGCTATTTTTAATCCAACGTTCTTCACCTTTTGGCTCACACAACGCTCTGTGCTTCTTTAAAAGGGCAGGAAGATAAATCGCTGATGTGATACTGTTTATCTGAATTTATAGACCTAGACCAAGATTTCTTAAAGTGAGTAATAATTTCTTTGAGCACCTTTTGGAGTACCATCAAGGAGACTGATTTTCCAAAAGAGCTCAGTTCCCATCCTCAGTGCTGAATCCCTTTAAAGTGGCTGCTTTAGATCACTGGTTGCTTTTGAAAATCTAGTGATGTTTAAGTAAAATGGTATCGATTCATTAACTTTAGGTCGTCCCCCACGTGAGTTGTAGACATGATGTGAGATTGTTTTTTCCAGCAGTTCTCCATGTTTTGGTGTTCATCACTGAAGTTAATAGTGGTCTGAAGCAGGATTTCAGTGGAATGGAACTAAGTCAACAGTGAAGAAACTTGAACTCTAGACCACATGCCTGAAACAAAACAATTTTTGAGTTGTTGTGGGGGAGCAATGCTACTTTAAAGGTATGAAGTTCTTTGAACTGCTGTGGTTAGAGAGTGCTGCTCTGTATCTTCTTGGAAGTTGAGAATGCAAGGATCTCAGCAACAGGTTTTTCCAGTTTAGATTCATGAAAAGCCTGACCATAAAATCGTAATATTCATGTTATGTCCTTTAGCATCACATGATTGCAAGATAAAATCCTGACATGTTCCTGCTTTTTCACTGCTTTCATATATAAACACATGTAAGTCCCAAAGTAGCTGCCCATTAAGATGTGCCGCACTTGAAGATCCTTTTTGCTTTCTGCTGCTCCCCCAGTTTTTGTACACAGAGGCGGGACTCTTCTGCAGAAAAGAGACATCCTCCTCAACAAAATTCCACAAACCCTTTTGTCCTGCTAAATGTTTTGTTTCACTTTTTTTTTTTTTTTTTTTTAAAATCATGTAATTGCTGGTTGATGTTTTTCCAAGTCCTTGTTTTGTGTATTTACTTTCCCATTAAGCAATATGCTAGTGCGAGAGAGTACATGCCAGTTAGGTTAGTTACACGATGTTTTAGTTCTCGCTGAGAGCAGAAAGCCCAGAAACCTCATTTTTCCATGCCCTGAACCCCCTTGCTTTCCTTCTGGCCTGTAAAATTACCTAGCCTAATTCTGCAAAGCCAGGAATTTAGGCTTAAGCACCCACACATCTATCTTTTTGGGTTTTTTTTCTCTCCCCCAAAGCAGTCAATTATTTTACAAGTCAGTCTGTGGCAGCTTAGACATTGTTTTAGTTAAGAGTAGTGAACACTTTTGATAGAATATGTCCCTGACATGTCTATTGTTAGGAGATATGTCAGAATGTGTGTATGTGTGTCTGAAATTTGGGGCCATATGCGTAGGTTTTTTAGATTAGGAGCATAGAAGTGTAAGCCCTGCAAGAAAAACTCACTTTAATTGAGGTAAAAATGTGAACCTAAATTACATGAATGTTTTACCGCATAGTGCGATGACTTCGCTTCACTGAATCCCACTGGTGTGACCAGCATCCATACCGGATGACTCCAGCCTTCGTTCCCACGAGCAACATGGCTTCTTTTTCTGGGCCATTTCTAATGAACTAAACTAGCAACTTGGAAGAATGTTACTTCCACACGTGTGGTAGCAGACAAGGTGATTTGCATTCAAAATACCAAACGTATTTTGAGAATGTCTGAGGGCAGGGTGTGTGCCAGGATCCGGCATTTTTACTAGCCGTCTAGTTCGCATGTGCTGCTCATTTCAAGGCTCAGTGGCCTAGAAAGGTATATGGGAGTCGGAATTTGGTTTAGACAAATAAGGTGAAACTTTTTAAGTATTCACGAGATGATTTAACTTGGGGAATAGTAATGCAGTGTGATAGGGGAACCTTTGCCTCTGTTCCTGCCTCTGCTTTAAGACCGCAGATTTTCTGCGTGACCTTGGCAAATCACTTTCTTTCTGACTCAGTTCTCCATCCGAAAAATGGGGACGATGGTGCTGACTCATACCACCAAACACTTTCAGCTCCAAGGATGGAGATTTAGTGTATTTTTACTGTAGCTATTCTCATAAAATTCAGTGATTTCTGTCTTTGGGTGTGCTTTCCTTTAAGAGAGAACTTTAGGCCCTGTGTATGTGTAAAAAAAACCAAAAACAAAACAAAAAAACAAAAACCCAACCCATCATTTAACTTTTGGTTTAGCTTTATGGTATAGCTAGTACATTTACCAAAACTGTTTATCCTGATTTAAAAGTCAATTAAGTGTAGAGTCCTTCCTGCTGCCTAACATTTTGGTGTCTTCTGCAAGCATAGTATGTATTCTGACACTGTTGCTTTTTTTTTTTTTTTTTTTTTTCTCTCCTGCTTCTTTCATTTTTCCAGCTAGGACTGTGCCTAAGCGATGGGCTGGGGAGGGCTGGCTGTAGCACGGGGTGTGCTGTCTGCCCGCTATGGGCTGGTCCAGGCCACGGGATATATATACCCCCTTGCCCCTTCCCCATAAAGTCCTTATCGCTTGGCTGCGGCGGCACAGGGCGTCTAAGAATTCCTTTTCTTTTGCCCGTCTCCAGTTACCCCAGCAGGGGTGATGGTGAAAGCAGGTGCAAAGTGACAGCGCTAAAAATAACCATCTCAATAACTGTTCTATGTGCGAGGGGGGTATTTCGGCTCCCCTCCTCCTCTGCGATGAGCTTGCCTTGCAAACCCGGGGGGTTGCTCCTAAAACATCCAGACATCCCGGCATTTTTTTTCAATGGGCTCTTTAAAAATAGAGTTATCAATCCACCTCAGTTTAGTATCGGTACAGCGGAGGGCACCGATTTCCTCACTGCTTTGGTGGAGCAAACAACGCCGCTCTGCCGCTGTCGGTGCTTTGCCGTACGGTTTCAGTGCGCGGCTAATGGAGAGCAGCCTGGAAAGGCAACAGCAAGATCTCCATTAAGAACTCAATTTCAGCTTCTGTCTAGAAAAACAATCCCTTTTTATCTTGTTTGTCTAATCCTCAGCTTCCGAATAATAAGCCGGTGATCTATTAGCTTTAAAGCTAGATGAAATTAGGGAGTGAAAGATCCCTTTCGCATGCTGTTTCTGGGGGAGGATGAGGGGTGTGTGTTTGAAAATGCAGGTCAGATTTTCTTAGCTACTTTGTCTCTTTGGCTTTGAGGCTTTTTTTTTTTTTTTTTTTTTTAATCCCCAGACTTTCCCACAGGATCTAGGGATTGGCTCGTTGCAGGCAGTAACACACAGATGTTAGTGATTATCAAAGAACTTCTACAAGTCATAATTAATTTTTTGACATGAAGCATTACTTAAATGGAAAAGTTCTAAATAAAAAGAAACTAAAACTTCTCCCCTCTGGTTATAGTAAAGAACTGAAGCCAAACAAACTAAACTTATTTTGTATATTCTTCTGTTCCCCTTGGTAACAGTCCTTATAAGGGACAACAAAATCTGGCTTTTGTTGACTTCCTCCTTACCACTTTCTGATTCTTGCACACTAGATGAACGCTTCAGTGTTGAATTCAGAAAGGCTGGAGAGTAGGATTTCCAAATAACAATAACAAGACTTTGGCAGATGACTTTAACCACAAATTTTAATTTGAAAATAATTGCTTATTTTTCAAAATGTCCGTGGTTTTATTTTTCTGTTTGAGTGGAAAATTTTGCGCTTCTTTATGTCTAACTTGCCGTTCCTCTGCACTACAAAATCTGTAAGGGCAAACAGTAACTGAAATCTCCTTTAAAGGGTGTTTATTGAACTCTTAAAAATAAGCCGGAGTAAAACCTAACTTTTAACTTTCCTTAGACATGTTGTTATGTAATGAAATTGTATTTCAAAAGATATTCCTGTGGAAGAACATAAGTAGTTGGTTGCGGTTAGACCTTTGAAGAATTTGCATGTAGAAGGAGGGTATGTAATTACCGCGAGTATGGGGGGTGCGCAGGTGTGAGGGGAGCAGGCATGCGTCTGCATGCACCAAGGAGGTACAGGAATGTGCAAGATAGCAAAAGATGCTGAATTTAAAAACAAATAGGGGATATTTAAAGCTTTTTAATATAAGGAAGTTTAGCTTGAACTGAGATTGTTTAGAATAGGGCATCAGCCTTTCTCGTTCCCTTGCTTTAACTCGTGTTCAGGCTTTCTTCTTGAAATCACGGTTGACAGAGATGTAATACTGTCAGTTAGGATCTCTGATTTTCACTTTCACTTTGGGATTCTTGGACTTAGTTTAAAATTTGAAGTGGAATAACCTCTCATCTGCAATAAAGGCACTGTAGCAGTGGTCACTGTAGTGACCTGTGTGTGTCATTGGCAGGTCTGCCAGTGCTATAGTGGCAAAAGTGTGCTGCAGGCTCTGGCCTTGGGAAGAATGACCAGATGTGGTATTATGCTTATATAAAGTAAAATTCCTTTTCCGGAAATATGTATTTTAAAACCTAATATGGATTGTCGTGAGAAGATAGGCTGCGACTCTTTTAGTTGTTCTTTACATAACTGCGGATTTGTCTGTCTGTCCCAGTTTGAGGGTCTCTAACTGGGACAGCGGTGGGAGGCTGGCTGCTTCCAGTTGACATTGCCTGTTTCCTACTTAAATAAACTAAGAGGGTAAGTTCAGAACAAGGCAAAAAATCCCTCGTGCCTTCAGAAGCGGTTCTCAGTACTTGCAGTGTGGGGGGAGCGTAGGGTTTGTTTCTCATCACTTACTGAAGCCCCTATGGGACCCTAAAGCACATCTCTGCACTTCTTCCCCGGTACCTTAATGCACGTGTATGAGTTGTTTCTGCCTCTCTGTACAGTTACAGGCTCCGCATGGCCTCTAGATGTCCCTCCTCTTCTTCACATACCACCAGCTCCAGGCAATGCAAGAAATCCAACTGCCCTGCATCCCACTTCTTCAAGGAATAGACTCTTCTGCATGTCCACCCAGACCAGGTACAGCAACGCAGCCAGACGCTGCCACGGGGTGATGCGCAGAGCTTACATACCTTGGGTCTGTGGGCAAGGAGCGCAAAGCGCTTTACAGACACTATCCAAGCCTCGGAAAAGCCTGGTGTCGTTGCTCTGGTTGTAGCTGGTCACCAATAAGAAAGCAGGCATGAAGGGGAAGAGCAAGGCTATGTCAGAAGCGGGGCCTCTCAGTTAAATCAAGCACAAGGGACGAGTGACGTGTAGTTACATACTCTGGGTCAAAAGGATCTGTTAGGGCAAAGTCAGCTCTTTAGCTTCATGGAAGGTGTAAGGAGAGTTTTCTTTCATTTATGAGCTTTTAAGACCTCAGGTGTTGCTCCTCTGGATCTTGTGAGGAGCTTGAAGACGGTGGTAATTTTTGTAAGGATAGGGCTTTGTCCCCATCTCAGAAAGAGTGGTATTTGTATCTGATTATAGCAGTGGGCAAAAGGCTTTGAGATCTTTTAGGCTGAATGGGTAAACACTGAACAAAACCAACAAAAACCAAAAGTGTGCCTGGGAATGTGTGTTACGGCTGGCTGCTTTTTGGTTGTATGCCAGAAGCTCCAAGACTGGTGTTAAAATGCAAATTGCAGTGCCATGATAACATACGAAAACATTAGTTGGCGAGATAAACGGGTGTAATGAAGCTATATGGGCTTGGACGAATTAATGGTCTGGTCCAGAGGCATTGGTGATGTTGAATTGATTTCCTGTTGGTTGACTTTCAACAAGATACTGTCTTCTGCTCCTTCATTTCCCCGCTTGTAATGTGCAGATAATCACCTCCTTTATGCTGATGTAATAGCTAAGGAATATTATACATTATAAAGCTAAAGGTGAGAACGAGCACCAGCAAAATCAAGTCGCTGGAGCCTGAAATTTATTCTTTGTTAAATATGTTCAAAAAATAACATTTTGGGAAAACATTAGTAAAATTCTGAAGTTTACTACCTCCCGAATAATGGGAGTGGTTGCTAATGAAATGTTAACATCCCTAACTCCAGCACAGACCATTTGCTTGTGGGAAACGCAAGCAAAAGTTAAATCATGGGCATCTCTTTCTTGTGCGGCACTTGCTGAGTGACTTGTCCTGCTTCCAGCTCAGCGTCACGGACAGGTACTCTGACTGCTTAATCTTCGCTGACTCTAATTAAATGCAACTCTCTGTGTATTTGCAGGTACTAGGAACTTTTGACTGGAAAAGGTGAGGTGAAGTAATCCTCAAGCATTATCCTCTCCTGCTTTTTCTCAGATGAGGTGAGACCGGTTCCTCAGAAGATAACAGGGACAGCGGTTTCTTCTGCTGGAAGCAATGGCACGCTTCTGTCGTATTGTCCTTCCTTCCAGAGGGAGAGAGCGCGGAGCAGGGTTCCTGCCTTCTCCAGAGAGGGATGGACTGTGGATGCTGGTGAGAGGGTGATCTCAGGGTCCCCTGCCATGGGGAGTCCATGCATCAACAGCCAGTGGAGTAACATGGAGGAATGTTCAGACAATTGCAGGCAGATTAACCATGTTCAGAGGGCTGATGGGTCTGGATGAGTCTCCTCTTTCTGGTAGAACACAGAGGGGTTTAACATACTATGCAATTAAATTCTGAAAAGACTGTTACATCATTTTAGTTTCTACTTTACATCCTAACGGGTAAAGAACTGGGCATCCCGCAAAAATCCACTGAAGGGAGCGATAGGTTTTGCTGAGGTTTCCACATCTGAAGTCTGTGGGTACCCCAGTCTCTTGACTTCGTACCATTAGCTTTAACGGGCATGATGCCATTGCTTCCAAAGTGCGTCAGGACCCACGTTGTTTTGGAAGACCACCTGCCGAGTGATCTCTGTGACATGCACTGATAGCCCAGTTTCATGAAGGGACAAGCATCCATTTCTCAAAAGCTGCCATTACATTTGTTGCCAGTCTGGTGCTCTTCTTGTAGTCAGGATTTATTTCTTTAGTGAGAGTATCAAACACGCATGTTGCTGTGCAGTAGCAAGCAACGCTTTTCCTTCAACGCAGAACTTGTGTTGGCGGCCCTCAGTACAAGCATGTTTAGTTTCAGTGGTCCTGTAGAGAGGGCATCCATGAAGGTAGCTGGCAGCCAGTGAAGACAAGTTGCAGAAACACATAGGTCGGTTGGTAAAATGCAGTGCAAAAAGGTCTCTTGCCTCTTGCTCCAAAACGGTGACAATCACACACGGGTTCATCATCTGGCAGCGGTGCTTCTCCGGGGCCCTGCAGGTTCCACCTCCGAGATGAAGGGTTCATTCTGTTAAGGAAAGTTTTTGCAGAATCCCTGCTAATGTCTGGGTCTGGGATTTTTCAAGGAGGCCAAGGGGGTCGATTGCCCTATTTCTCCCTAATTTCAGTCAATTTATTCCTGTCGTCATCTTTGCACTCCGCACGGATAAGCACACATCTGTGTATGCACATGTTGGTTAAGAAAAAACAAGTGCCCGGTTGATACTCCTTCCCGCCACCTTGAAAAAGTCAAGAAAAGGATCGATTTTATATATATCTACATATATATATAT
>JMFS01108141.1:0-38804 GCA_000699545.1 Podiceps cristatus
GTTTTTGGTTTTGGTTTTGTTTTTTTTTATTATTATATATATTTTAAAGAATACAGGATCTATTGTCTTTTGCAAAATATGTCTGGAGTTTTAGTAATGATTTTGCTAACAATACTCCTTTTAAATTTTAGTCAGGCAAGTTCTTGCTTTTAGAACAAAGCCTTATGGCAATTTCAGACCTGTAGTCAGAGTCCTGAGTAAAAGCAAGAAGAGATTGAAGGGGAAATTGTGTGACATGCACCTCCCTGGGATAAAAATTTGAAGGTACTATGACTTAGAGGAAGATCACTATGTTGGGATTCCCAGCAACCAACTCCCTCTGTCTTGAGGAAGTAGACATTTGTTATTGGACCCTGTCAATCATCATTTACAGAACCAGTGAGAGCTTTGTGAGATCAAAAGTGGAGTACTTTGACATTTAGGTCTTTCCCTTCCCTTCTACTCTCTTTTCCAGGTGTGGACTTTCTGCCGCTGACCCAGTGGCTTGCAAAAACATAGAAAAGACAAGCCAAGCTTTGTCTAGCCCTGTATTATGTAATGTTTTTGTCAATTTATGAGAGTTTTGATTTCTTTAATTCTCATTTATGGAAATTCTGCTGATACCCTGTAGATTATCTACGTGAGGGATCACAATTCTCATTACTACAATTCTGCATATTTTCAATTTTTTACAGTAGTTTAACTGTAAGCAAGGGTTAAATGATCTATTACCGGCTGGGAGAAATACAATTAATGTATTTCTCAACTATGTAGTCTGATTGCAAGTCATCCTTTCACACAAACTGAAAATATCACACACATCTCACATAACAGAAGCTCACTTACAAAATACTATTTCAGTCCTTCAGATTTCTGTGCCTCCAATGGAAGCAGCAGCATTACACCACAGTGTAAAGCCATATTGGGTGTAGGTGGCCAGGTATCAGCCATGAGGTGCTACAGGGGTGGCCTCTGTGAGAAGAGACCAAGAGCTGGCCTGTGCCGTACAAAGCAGCTCCCATGGACCCAGGGCAGGACACAGCTATGCCCGTCAGCCCAGCTGGTGTCACTTGTAGGAAAACATATTTAAGAAATGACAAAAATGATGGACAGGCAGAGGAGGAGAGAAAAAACCCAAAACAAAGAGAGAGAAACAGAGGAGTGAGCACCAAGGTCAGAGCAGGAGGAGGCACCAAAGTCAGAGCAGGAAGAGGAGATTCTCCATGGTGGAACCAGTGGCTATTTCACGAAGGACAGTGGCCCCATGGAGAGTCCATGCTGGATCGGGGGGAAAGTGTGAGAAGGAAGGAGCAATGGACACAAACTCTTATGTACTGACCATAACCCTCATTCTCCATCCCCACTACGCCGCATGACATGTGTAAAGGATATGGGAGTAGAGGAGTGAGGCTGAGCCTGGGAAATGGTGGAGGAAAGCTATTGCTTTAATGTTTGTCATTTTTGTTTGTTTGTTTCTCACCTACCAAATCCACTTTAATTGGCAATAAATTAATTTTTCTCAAGTCAAGTCTGTTTTGCCCTCAATGGTAAGCAATATCTCTGTCTTTCCCTCCGTCCACAAGCATTCTTATTCCTGGTTGTCTTTTTCTCACCCCTCAGCCTACTGAGGCGGCGGGAATGGGTGAGCATCTGGGTGGGAGTTTGGCTGTTACTAATGGTTAACCCACTACTGAATCCAAAAGGTTTTCAAGTACAAGATCTGCTTTATCAAGGCCTGCTGGAATATGCAGTGCAGAGGGTGAGCTGTTAAATGTCTTTTGTCCTCCATATAATAATGGACAAAAAAAATTTTGCCCTTACAACGTGAAATCACAGCTGATAAATTTGCAAGTGATTCCAACTTCCTTTTTTTTCTGTAACATGCTACCAAATTGACATCTCTGATTACTTCACTATCCATGCTGATAGCCTGTCTAACTCTAACTTCACCTGGTTTCTCACTTTCTTTCCAGTTCTGGATGAACTCTTCCCCGTTATTTAAGGAACTTATCATATAGTATGTTCTTTGCCAAGTGATGCTGCCACTTCGTATGGTTCACTGCAGAGTTTTCTTCCCTCTTTGATCTCAGCATCAACTGTTTGTCTCATTACTTGTTACTCTGCCCTTTGTGAAGCTCTGAGGGGCACACAGCACCTATTCTTGTCTTGTACATTTTCTAATATTGTGGGTAGCTCTTGATAAGACCTTTTGCAAACTGCTGTAATAAACATGTTGTATAACACTATGCAGTGTGAGAGTACCCTCTGTAAATTTAATTTTGCTGGCAATCTTCAGGATAGAAAAGGCAAAACCAAGTGGAAAAAAATAGAACAATTGAGTTGAATTTGTATTATCAAATTTTAACATCAAACCCATAAAATTATATCTATACTGATATAATGTTGTATTGGCAAAAATGCCAGCAAATAATTCATTAGACTGAATAACTTGGGGTTTGTGTTGTTTTTTGGTTTGTGGGTTTGTTTCTTGTTTTTTTTTTCAACCAGGGAAACCCATAAAAAATTTACTCCAGTGGCTACCTGTCATCCTCCCTCCTGAGCGTCTTTGGATTATTGACCTATATGATATAACATCATAAAATAAATTATTAATTTGCCTCAAAGCCAGAAGAGCTATCGTGAATTTGGAAAGAGAAGGGATATATATTTGTAAAATCATGAGCTGCAGAGACAGACATAAAAACATAGATGGTGCTAAACAGTCTGAACTGTCTGAAACAACAAGCTTTTAAAAGACAACTCAAATTAAGAACCAACATTATCTACTTGAGACAGGGAAATAGTGTGATCTCTAAGTCAAAGGCAGTATAGCATTTTATGAATTGTATTGTGGTACTTCTAATTAAGGTATGGGTAGATGTCCCAGAATTTAAAAAATTAAAACAAACAAACAAGCAGACTGAACTTGCTATTGAAAGAGCTGGTCTAACACATGACAGCATCATCTTTGTTGATGTTCATCTATATGAACTTCTCTGGAAAATCTTTCCATACTTCTTACTTGGGATATGGAGCATGCAAGCTGACTGCAATGCTGTAACACAGGGGAATAGACAACAACACACTTTAAGCTAAACCTTCTGAGCACCAAGGATATTCTGTTTTTTCCCATGTCCTTCTAGAGTGACTGTGTGTTTTTTCAAAATAGTTTGCATGTTATGGCTTGCTCCACAGAAGAGTTACCATCCATGGTATGTTAAGATATTTTTTGGTCTGTGGTTTCCTATGTTGGGATGTCTATCTATTATATTCATATAAATCTTTTGTGCCACCAAGAGTTTTTGAACTTAACTCAGACATTTCCAGACTGGTCAGTCTACTCTTGAACTCTCAAGTAGGTATTTGAAAAAGTCAGTGCTCATTTTCCCTCTTCTTGCTAAACAAACTGAAGAGATTGCAGAACACTGTGATGATTTATTAAATGGTTCCATTGTAGTCAGAAATCTTACAGCAGCTGGCCAACAGCTGCAGCATGGCCCAGCATTCAGTACCTCAGCCTTCAATCTGTCGGATGGATTCCACTTTATTCACAACAGTGCTTGTGGTTTTCAGTGGGGTGATCACAGAAAGCCCAGACAGTTTGTTCCATTCAGCTGGTCTAAGGCACTAAGTAATCCATCGGCAACTTTCTCTTAACACTGTCTAACTTCTCTGCATGAATGACTCCTTCTTGTTTTTATATTAAGCCCCTGGAGAGGACAAGTGTAGTTGTTCACAATGTTCCTGGGTTAGCCTGCATTTAGAATGTATGAGCTTCTTCAGTATACTGTTCTGGGGCAGTGACCTTATATTTTTTCTTTTCTACATATGCCCAAAATAAACAGGATCACCACAGTAGGCAAATTATACCCTGTTCCAAATTATACTAAGTTTACTGGACTTGTGACTTCAGAAAAAAAAAAAACAAAAAACAAAAAACAAAGAACCCAACAAAAAACCCCTCACTTACTGTTTAGTGTGATTGCTATGTCTGATTGGGTTTTGGTAGTATAACCTGAGAACCTGAGGAGAATGGACATAAATCTGCCTTGGACTCAAGTGAAGCCCTTAATCTGGGCAGGGATACAAACATTGCTTGCAGGAATAGAACTTCTGCTATTAGAATGGATTTTTGGTTGTTCATGTGCATGTTGAATAATACAGACCCAAGCACGTTCAGACTGTAGTCTCCACTATTGGCTGTGCTTCTTGTGGAGTTCAACATAGAAACCATTGTCGATTCTGTGAATTTTGTTCTTTTTTAGATAGAAATTGTATCAGTCATACTATGCATTGATTTTCTCTCATGTACTGTATTTTGTCTAAAAGCATCTGGTGGTATATGGTGTCAGACACAGCTGATTGGCCTTTGAACACCGCATCTGTGCCCATATCACTTTCAAACCCAACTTCAGCAAGTTGAATGATGTTCAGTGCTCAGCCAGGACATACTTTCTCAAGTGTAATTCAGCTTGCTTGGAGAGAAGGTGGTGTTCAGCCACTGGTGACAGACAGTTTATAAATTACTTCAGTGCTTTATCTTTAAAATGATATATTAAAGACATCGGCTTGATGGGGTTTGGCTCTGGAGCATCTTTCCCTCTTTTTAGAAGTGCTGTAACACAAGCTTGTAACAATTTCTTAGGGGTTGTCTGTGTAGCTGAGCATAAGTTATACAACTGGATCAGCCAGGCATTTGTCACTGGTCCCAAATGTTATCTCTGAAATAAGTCTGTACTTTAGGCAGATTCACTTGTAGTGTAACGTGAAAAGAGTACCTATGATGGGACAGCCACTGGATCCAGAACTTTTCATCTTACCAGCCAAGAAGTCTTCCCTCTTCCAAATCAACAGCCTGCAGAGGAGCAGGTGCAGTTCAGGTGTCTTGGATGCATATCCATTTGCTGGTCAAAACCCATTACTCATACCTGGTTATTCACACATAAAAAAAGGCTGCCGAAGAGAAACTGTGACTACTTGAAGCATGAATATGATCTAACTTTCCAAATGTTAATTCACTAAGTCTTACCAGACCTTTTAGAAACTGCTGGAACTGAATCTGTTTTAAATTATTCTATTTTAAGTGATCACCAGAGTCTAGTCTGACATTCTGCATAAGACAGGCCAAGGAATTTCACTGAGTTCTCCAGACCACAAATCCCTTCTTAGATCCATCAAACCTTCATATCTTTGTCATGCAACTGCAAAATCACAAAGCGTTTGTCGGGCATTTCCAGGTTGTGAATTTGTGGTTTTAAATCCAGACCTTTAGATATTTAAGTAATAATATAAGATATTTTTGTTAAGACGATAAGTTTTCTGGAAAATTTTGTTGAAAAGTGCCAAGATTACTTGCTATGGAGAAAGGGAATGAAATCAACTATTTCCTCTAAGAAATAAAATAATTCTGTGTTTGAGCTATGAGGATTTGTTGTCACTCAGTTTTAACACACATTTCCTTTTCACTTTGTAAAGCATCTTCAGCAGGCATCTGATCCTGGCAGGACTATAGGTGAAATGGACTTTTAGATTAACCCAGAATGGCTTGCCACTTTCCTGCATGATAAATGGGAAATGCAACAAGGGATATGTATACTGCTTTACTTAAAAGTGTATTTTCAAATCTTTATTTCCCCCTAAACAGGATAAAAAAAGTCATAGAAGTCCAGAAATTCTAAAAAAGATAATGCCAGGTGTTTTGAGGGAAAGCTATGGGAACAGATGGCCTTACTGGAGGAGGTAAAATAAAAATTTCTAGATGCTATATTTGAAACTTGGTGAAGAAGAGCAGCTGAATCTGGAGGATGGTGCCAGCATCTACCCTCTGATTTGAGTGAAGAACTTGACAGAAGTGCAGAACCAAAGCAATAAAGTCTGTATTCCTTCTTATTTCCAAAAATCAGTGTGAAGGCTGACACCAAATTAATAAAGGCTATGCTTTCATTCACATGAAGACTATGCTCTGACTTCATGTGTACTACCATATGTGGCTTTGTTCCCAACAATTGTGTAAGTCTATAAGCTTCCATAGAGCCAGCACATGCAATCTCCATTCCTGGCACCAATTATGCTTGGCATTGTATCCAAACACCCACTTTGCACCAGATCTGTCAGTATCAAAGCCATGAGGCTGGAACTTTTCCTGTGCTCTGGAATACATTGATTCAAATAACTCGTCAAAGCTGTAATTACAAGTAACTGTTATATCTGCTTGCTTCTTTGGGACTGGATATCACTAGAGAGTAGAAAGTTATAATAAAGGCAATTCAACCATGCCAAAACATACCATACCACACTATACTGAACTATAGGGTCTGTTGTGCAAATGGCACCCTGTACCTCAGGAACTTAGGGCAGCAGGCCGCTACTCTCTTACAGTGTTGATCTACAGTTGAAAGTAGTAACATATACCTCCTTCTCAAGCCTTTATGCTTTTAACAATTTATACCTATAAAATAAATATGCATATCATTTCATAGAATTGTTTAGGTCGGAAGAGACCTTTAAGATCATCGACATACACATACATTATATTCATATTTGAACAGAGAAATCTAGACTGCGTGGAGGCAAGCAGGCCTAGATCATCTATGAGGGAGGTAACACTTGGTACCTACCTACGGCAGGGTACAAAAGGAGCAGTGAGCTGATGAGACTCATTGATGATCCACCCAGCTAACCAACAGCATATTAAACCGTGGCGCACATGGTTTACTTTGCCCTTCACCCAGCTACCTGTAAGCAGTCCTGATGAAAACCATAGGCCAGTTATTCAGCAGGTGGCTTTGCATGTACAGGTTTGCCAGGGAAACTCTCAAAGTTTGATTGTGCCTTTTGCTGTTACGGAGACGAACGGCCCTGTCATTCACGACAGGGCTGCTTCCTTTCTTGCTCTGCAAAATAGATCCTCTGTGAAGACAAGCGCACATATTGACTACTAGTCTTCGTTGTGTAGCTTGTACCCCTAAATTATAACAATCATGGAGAAGACATGAATATACATCAAGATGTTTGGTCCTCTGTCTGAAAATATCTTCCTGAAATGCTCTTAGCAGATTCAACATTCAACCGTAATAGTTACGCAAGTTATTTTGTAAATTGTTCTGCAAAAGAATGAAAGCTGTATAAGTAAGAATTGAAAAGTACAATGAGATATGTATTTCTGAAAATAATTTTAGGGCATTCAGTCCAGCTGTGCATGTCTTTCATTGGTTCCTACACACAAGTAGTCAATTATGTGAAATATTTAAACAAGAGACATTTTCTTTGAAACTTGTAACATCATTTACTTTCAGCTCTGTTCTTTCACATTAGCTTATGTTACTAGAAAATGGAAATAAAATAATTTTTACTACAGCTGTATATTCACAGTTAGCAAAAGGGTCTTGCATTGGGAAAATGGAGAAACTGATGCAAGCTCTTTCAAATTGCACACCTGTGGCAACTATATGTTATGGTTTGATTGACATTGAGTAGCAATCAAAATACCAGCTTAACCCTAATGTCTTGTATTACTCACCTCTCTCTTTTCTTCAAAGCTTTCCACCATCCTTCCCTTTTTAAAACTACTTGCTTCCATGAAGTTTTCCCAGTTTATTTCCTTAAATCTTGCCTCCCCCTGCTGGCTGTGCAAAACAGAATCGGTGAATAAAAGCTGCTGTCCCAAAGGTAACAGATGTGAAAGAATCAGCAGCAGCAAGAAAGGATAGTCCTAGTCCTGACCCTGGAGTAGCATGGGCAAATCTCCATATATGCTCTTGGACTGCCTGCGAGCTGAATCGTTGCTTATAAAGACACAGCAAGATCCACTTTCCTCTCAAATATGATACAATTACCAGGTTTTGTTGTTTGTTTGTTTTTCTTTTTTTTTTTTTTTTGGGGGGGTGGTGGTGCCTAACTACAGTAGGAACAGATTCCACCTATGAAAAAATAATCACAGATTGTTTTTGTGAAATAGGTAGTGTAATGAAGTGTCTGTAAATAGGAGGTTCCACCTATCTTTTAATAATTGGGTAAAGATAGAAAAAACCACAGATGGGCAAAGCATTATTTTTGGTTCTATATCCAGTATATCTTTACTGAATGACTGTGTACAGTGACAGAATGCTATATTGTAAGTTGCTGCATTTTCTAAGCTTCTAAAAAACTACTGAACAGCCAGCAGTTTATTTCTGTAAAGTCTTAATTAGCTTTAATTGCCATAGGTCTATTTATACCTATTTTCACCCATTTATTCAGTCTTCCTTTATGTGTACAGAAGCAGTATAAGAACATCTAGACTGTGATGCTGAAAATGTTTTGCTAATTCAAACATATATGAACCACAGGATGTATAATTTTCAGAACTACATCTACATGGGCTGCAATTTACATTAAATTGCTGTTTTGGTTAAATGGCACCTTAGCTACCAAGCAACTCTTTGAATAGTTTTTTCTTTAATTATTATTTAATTTTGTGGTTATGACTGGCTTTCAGTTAAAGAGGGTACTACTGACAAATTCAATTAAAGGAAAATAGAGGACTTAATGGTCCATGCTAATGATTCATTTCATACATAATATTTTATCATTTTCTGTGCAAATTTATAATGAGCGCTTATCTTGTATTAATAAATGCTTACATTTAGTCTACATAAACTATAGTGATTAAAATACTTTGCTAATGATATCTGTTGATAAATGCTTTTAAAACAATTAGGTCCTTACTTTAAAGTAGTTTTATCAACACAACTTTCTTTGAAAATGCATATTTTGTCATTAAGTAGGAAACACAGGTATAGCAATGTAATAACATATCCATGAGCAATGCTTTTTGATATTTAAAGAGATCATAATATGCATATGCTACACTCAGGAAAACAAACTTTGAAGAATTATGACAATCAGTTCAACATGCCATCTGATTTTATAATATCACATGAAGAAGAATGAGTTTGATAAATCACCTTTTTAGGTATCTGAATTAAGAAGGTGTATTTCTTTATTCCACAGAAGAGGCAGAAATTTTGGTTTCCAGTGTTTCTAAATATTGTGTGTAGGAGTGAAAGGGTGGGTAAGTAACTATTACAGTCTTGGTTTTACATTTTGCATCTTCACTGATGAAGATATATTGCCTTCCAAAGTGAATAAAGTAATAATTTACAAACTTTTAAGGATATTATATACCATTTTAAGATACCATGCTGTTTTGGGACAATTTTGTTTTCATTGCTTTTTCTTGCAGTAAGAAATTAGTACACAATCATTTGCCTTAAGTAAAGAAAGCTACTAGTTTCAAAAGTACAATAGACATTGCAAATGCTTTTGCAAACTGCTTGACTAGTACTATTAGGATTTCAAATACATTGTTTCAGGGTTAAGGGTACAGGGCAGCAAAAAGAAGGGAGGGACTGAAGATTTTTAAGAGTAGAACAATAATTCAGGAACATAAGTCTATGCAAAAGTCAAGGACGGTCACATTCCTAAATCATTTATGTAATCTGTCGATATTGTCTTCTCTATTTAAATTTTAGGTGGTGCCACTGGTTAAGGACCAGGAGGAATGAGTTACAATTAGTTTAACTTCATGACACTTAGATGTACTGAAATTCCATGCGCTAGTTGGAACCTGCTGTCAATTCTGATGTAAAAGGTGAAAAAAACCCAAAACACCAGAGTCCTTTGAAGCAAAATAGTGCTTATGTCCTTGTCTAAAGAAACCCTACATGATCAGTCACTGCCAAAATCTTTGTGGTTTGTGTTTCTGAAACTTCCACTGCAAAATCTGTTGATACCGAAATCTAACGTTATTTAAGCTTCTCGGGAGTAAATACTCAGATTTTAAGAATGAGCGTAGATCAAGATCATCAGGATCATGCATCGGTGATCTCTGCCAAGTGATACATGACAATCATTTTCCTTTGACAAAGAATGGTGGTAACATATTTTTCAGAATCCATGAAGAACCAGTGAAGTTGCAGTCTTGAAAAATTTAGGTTCTCCTCTATATACTTCAGAGCTCCATATATGGTTGTATTAGTACATTTATCTTACAAGAATGTCAGCAAAAGAAAAATCTGGGTTTTTTTGTTTCATTTAGAGGTATTAAAAAAAAAGAAAAAGAAAATATATTGTTCTTTGGCCATGATCTTTTGGTTCCTGGCTATTTCCAGAAGAAAGAGTTGAAAACCAAGATTCAGTTTTCAAGTACAAGTGAATAACCTCCAAAGCAAAAGGCAGAAATGGCAGCACAATCTAGGCCATACATGTGTATGTCTCATGGGAGGCCCACAAAGATAAATGTTCATCAACAGGCATACAAGGAATCCAAATAAAGTGGTTCTGTAGGTTGCATTTTTACCTCCTTTCAGCAAATTTCAGTTCAAATTCCATCAATTTTTTTCAATATGGAGTTTATGGTTTCTTGCCAAAACCTCGGCAAGGCTGACTGAGCTGGTGGTGTCCCTGAAACATCACCACAAGTTCTATGGCCTTAGTAGCCTTAATTTCAGACAACTGGCCAGAGGTGGCCTGATGTTGGGGCTTTTCCACCCGCAGCTAACAGCTACTGATCTGCTTGGCTGTCTAGAAACTAATCGGAGCTGGTGCCCAGTGCCAAGTTCACTGAATGGCAGCAGAAAGGCTGGGGGAGGGTGCACCTTGTGGCATCCTCTGACTGTCTCTAGGGTTTATCGTATGAACTGGACGATAATAGGAACTGAAGTTAGGAAGATTGTCATTACCCTCGTGCCCTTCTTGAGGAAGTATTTTAATATACAGCTTGTTATTTATCTGGTTTCCCACTTAAAGCTATTCATGTACTGAAGGATTCCCAAGTGCTTTGCAAGTAAGGAAAAAAATCACCTGTCAAGAAATTCCAGATGTTTACTTTTTAAAGTTTCTAAGCCATGGAGTGCATACAGCTATCAATCAGGGAGTGAGCCAAACAGGTGACAGATTTTTAAAAGGATTCTTAGGAACTACGCAGACTTTGCACTTAAGTGCTACACACTCGGCGGAGGGTTTCCGTTACGTTCATAACTTGGTTATCTGGGTGGATCCCTGTTGCAATCAATTGCCATGTAGTATAGGTTACTGGGAGTGCTTATATTTGGCCTCACTGCTGCTTCTGCTCAGCAAGGGGGGAATTATGGCAGTGAGATAGGGAGCCTCTAGCAGCAACTCCATGGGTGGTTCATGCAAGCATGCACACCCCTCCTACTGTGTCCTTCTGTGATGATTATCATAAAAAACTGATAGGCATTTTTCTTTCTGATATTGACCAGCACAATCATATCTATGTTCTCAGGAACATTTTCCATCTGTTTGTGGCTATAAACTTTGATGCTGCAATTATATAAGAAAACAGTTGTTTGTTTTGCAGCATGGTCCTCAGAAATACTCTTCAGGGGTCAGCAGTGTTTATTGCTACAGTGATATGGATTTCCACCTCTAAATCTTTCTTTATATATTTCACCTCAATGTTTTGCTGTCATTAGTAGGAGTCTCGACACTAAATATTCACATTGTAAATACTGTGAGAAAGGGTTCTCAGGGAATTATAAGATATCTTATAAAAGGTATATAAAAATGCATAGATAGTCCTGTGTCAAAACAATGTCCTTGAGAAAGATTTTTTGGAAATTGGAAAGATTAAGGGGAATTTCTGATAAAAGTACTTTTTTTCTAAAAATTTCTTCTACTAAAAGATGCGATACTAAGAGAAAACATAAAACATATTGCTAAAGAAAACACAACCATATTAAACTTTGATACCTTTACTGCAGATCTCTAAGTGTTTGTGTTTGATGTTTGTTCTTTCCTAGGAAAACTCTCTAACATGGGAAGAACACGTGGACTTGATTACAAGTAACGGGAGAAGGCTACAGTACCCCTGGGTTCCAATCCCTAACCTGTTGGATTATGACAGATTTCACAGACTTCTCTGCTACACAATCAGATGGTTAGTAGGGTGCTTATATCAACTCAGGCTTAGGACACAGCTCCAAGTTTATTTTACCTTTCCTTAGTCGCTTCAGTAGAGTGCCAGAGCAGGAAAAAGAAAAAAAAAAAAAAAAAAAAATATTTTTAGCACATCTGGAATTTGAATGGTCTTCTGAAATTTCCTGCTTTCCTTAGTTTACAGAGAGAGTCCAGGTATGGTACATTTTTCACTTTGGTGTCTGCACTTAAATAAGAAGAAATCAGACCAAACACATTCTGGTTGTGATAATGAATAGTGTTGGGTTTAGTTATTGAAAATATTACTGTCTCCTGATCTTTCAGCTGTCCACCTCCTTCTGTATCAGTCTGGTAACAAGATGATGACCTGATTTGTGCAAGGCCAATATTTAAACTGTAATAACACCAGCTTCCTCTGACTTACTTTCTCCAGGACTGATAATGTGTTTTACAGAAAGGCATGGGAGCATATTGTCTGTCTTTATTTTATCTTTCAAGGTAGCTATCAGGTCTTTAAGATACTACTCAAATTTGTAAAATTGACTTTATTTTTTTTTTTTTAATCTCCAGTCAGCAACCTGAAGAAAGTGTATTAAGCCTGTCTGAAGTCTCTGACATAGCCTGGGCCATTTTTATTCCAGAAAATTTCACTAAGGATTTAATTTTTTAAACCGTACAATAAAAGACAATTTAAATTATTTTAAAGTAGAAAACAGATGTTAGTGAATTTGCACGGACTAATTAACTTCCTACAAATACCTCACTGTGAGTTCAGAAAGCTTCAATTGCAAAAATTAAACATTTCAAAAGAACACAGTCTAATGTGCCCAAAACAAAGTAGAACCATCTGAAATGTGAGCAACATATTAATGGTTATTCAGAAATGATTGAATTCCATTGGTTTTTTATGTAAGCTGCATTAAAAGGAAAAAGAAAAAAAAGATATTTTTTTTTTAAAAAAAACTACACCACCACAAAAAATCACCCAAAAAAACCCATGGGCCAAATATTATGCTGCAAATGAGGTAGGAACTCCTGTGTTTCTCCCTGAGCAAATACACAGTGTCACTTCATTTAGCAGCCTCTGCACTCAGTGCAGTCACCTAAGTGCAAGTTCAGAGGCTGAACTGAAGGTTCAGACTTTTCCTTGCGGGTAGGAGTGTTTTCTAGCAGGTCATGATTTCACAGATATCTCTTCTCCCCTCAGTTCTTCAATACATGAATCAGATTGCTGGGACAACGATGTCAAGGAAGACATGGAGTATTTTGTTTACGTTTAGTTACCAGTAGGTGTTTCCTCTTAATTTTACAGCTAATGTGATACATTTTTCATGCCCTCTTTCTCCTTCAGTCACAACTATCTGTTGCTCCTCTAAAAGATGTACTGTACTGTTCAGGTACCTAATTAAGGTCAAATTCAGGATCTTAACTCAGAATCTCCTTCAGGGAGCCACCTGCTTGGCCTTTCCATTGACTGTGTAGTGGATGTAGGCATTTGGTCTAGGATAGGTACTGCACTAACCACATAAAATTTCAGTAAGTTATTGTCTCATGTAATTGTTCTCTCATGTGGATATATTGGATACAAGATTTAGCAAATATCTGCTCAGTGGCAAGAAGCAGAAGGAAGGAAGGAGTGAAGGAAGGAAATGGGGATGTACACGGGTAGAAAGACGAATTCTAGGACTCTTGTTCAATCATAAAAAAAGGAGAGAGAGAAAACCTGGTACTAATCTTCAAATATATGAAAGGTGGCTTCAAAGACAAAGGCTGTACATTGCTGCCCATGTTAACTAAAGATGCAACAGAGGATAATGCTGAAAACTGCAATATAGAACATCGTGTTTAGATATTAGAAAAGACAAAAGAAGAAACAATCTCCCTCACTTTAAGGGCAGTGAAGTAAATGAATAGACTGCTTAGGGATTTTTTTGGAATCCCCATACTGGAGATTTTTAAAAGCAGGATAGACAAACATCTGCCAGGGATGATTTAGGTACAGCTGGTCCTGCCTTGAGGTAGGAATAGGGACTGAACAATCTTTCTAGCCCCCTTCCAGACCTATTTGCTATGACTCTATGATAAGCAGCAATAATGATTCAAAGCTAGACCTTGAGAGGTCACTCAGGTAGGGACAGAAAAGAAAGAGCAATAGTGAGGAAAACCGGCGAGAGTTTACCCGTCCTTCGTCTCTCAGTTCCCCAACTATAACTTTTTCAGGAATATTTCCACCAGAAAAAAAGATATTATTTAAGCAAGTTTTATTACTATTTTGTGATGCCAGAGCATAGGACCAAGGTTGGAAATGTAATATGGAAGATAGGTCAAAAGATGAAAAAATATCAGAATCCAAGCAGAGGCAAGGTAGCTGTCGTAGACAAAGTCCTTTATTTCCACAGTGCTTTTAATTGTGTATCAGGCCAAAGAAGATAAGACATTTTACATTAATCTTCAAATGTTGCAAAAAGACCTTTCTTCTTTGGATCAGTGTACTATGTAGCAACTCTCAGCTAGACCCTGAGACAATTAAGGTAGACCGGATGATTATGCCAACTTTGATGCAAGCATAAAACAATCACATTTTTTCCCTAGGATTAATATGCAAAAGGATGCAATATTTTGCATTAAAATATATTAGCTGAGAAGCTGATATATGTGATTTATATATGTGAAGCTGATTATATTTAAATACTTTATTGTAAGGCATATGCACAAAACAACAATGTTAAGACAGCGACATTATTTTTTCTTTTCATGAATTTTGCATGTTTAACCACAGAGCAATAATGCTGTGTTCAACATTACAATAGAATAAAACATTTTCTGTTACTTAAAAAAAATATTTAAAAATACTTTAAGCCAGTGCCATTATTTTTGCTACATTTTAGCCTCTTACAGAATCTTATGTTTTATTTGTTTTTTCGGGGAGTTTTCTTGTTGTTGTTGTTTTGTTTCTTTTGCGAGGGGAAGCAAAAGACAAAAATCATAACATCCACGCATACACTCAAGCAGCTGGTCCATCATAAGCAAGTTTCTTATTTTTCTGTCTCTAATATGAGACCAAGCAGAAATTTATATCTGAATCTTATTCAGATGGTCAATGTTTTTTTTTTTTCAAATGGCACCAACTCCAACATTTTCAATTTGAATACTGATTTTTAAAAAGTTGGCTGAGTTTTACCATTATCTCTGACAGAAGTAGGTTTATTTGCAAGCACGCACCTGGAAATCCTGATTAAATACGTACAGAAGACACTGAATATGTGAACTACTTGTGTGATCAGCTCTATACTGCATGCTTTCTTTCAGTTCCTATTTCACAGGGCCGTCATCCTGATTTGAGGGGAAAAATTAACAACTGGCGTATGTATCGATCATTTCAGACTGTTCTTCAGTCACCACTGTGCATACACATAAGCAGTCTAATCAAATCTACAAGACCAAGTAATTCTTAAACAAGGCCTGTGTTTTATTTCTTGTATATGCCATCACTTCACTGTACTGTTGTTTATTTTCTACCTAAGTGAGGACTGGACAATTTTTTACCGGATGATTCCAGATATGTATGAAAATAAGGATTAATTTAAGTAACTCAGCTAAGACCATTGCCCACTAGCTGCTGTCATCTTCGTATTTCCCCTCAGAATAGTCATTATCTGCAGTAAAGATTTGACTTTACCACTAAACAGATCTGAAGAATCAACAATATCATTGGGTCAGCCTTTATAACGCAAAATACTGATTGCATCGACCGTCTCATTCGATGAGAGAGTGTGGGCAAAGCAACGGTAGGGAAGAGGCATCAGTTGTAGCCCGCTAAGAAGCAGAATTTGAATGGCATAAAGAGCACAAATTTGATGATATGATGAAAACATCTCCTTAGCCATTCCCAGCCAAGCTTCACATCCTGCATTTCTGCTCCGGTGATCCTGCAGCCTGTGACAGGCACGGTCAGGTTTGTCAGGAACTGCATGCCTGGGCTGACCACCTCTGAAGGCTCCGGGGCCGCGCAGAGCCACTCGCGTTTCTGCACGGCTTGTGCCGGACAATGTTGTACAATCAGTTTCTAAAGGCAGCGTCACTCCGTGCAGTCACACGTGTGCAGCCTCGCAGGGGGAAAGAAAACGGGACAAGGCAGGGGTCAGCGACAAGTGGCCACGCATGGCTGGGGTACGGATGAAGCGCAGTGGAACAAGGGCGACAGAAATGATGGGGTTTTGTGTCCCCATGCTCTGACAGCAATTTATGGGAGACACTGCCTCCCTCTCACACATGCATGCTGCAGAGTAAACTGCCTTTTAGCTAAAAAGGAGGCAGTTAATAGCCATAAAAGGCTAAGTATAGCTCAGTTACAGACCTGAGGGTAACGCGTTTGGTGACAGAGTGTAAGAAGCACTGAATATACCAGTTAATTCTTCAGACGTGTAATTTTCCCCACTACAAGTTTCTCTTTAATCCTACTTGTTTGTTGGTACTCAAACAGATTTAACAAAGCCCAAGCAAAAAGACGAGGATGAATACTTTGCCGCCCATGCCACAGGGAGCTTACTTCAAATATTTCTATATTTGAACAAAAATTGAGATTTTAGTATATATAACACACAGTTTCCCACAGATTATCTTTATTGTTTGCTGATTATCCATGTTAAAATGTATTAACAAACATTTCACGAAGACACAGAAAAGCAAGAGTTAGCAGAAATCCTAGAATATGCACAAAGGAAAACCAGCAAACATTTACAATTGTAATGTCCCAACACAGTTCTATTAACTACAGCTCTGATTTATTTCCCCATCCTCCTGTTCCAAGATCTGCACCTTGTCTTTTTTCTTTAGGATGAACAAAGATCATGGAACAGATTGTAAGTGAGGCAAATTGCATGTCTGTTTATGATTGTGTTACACATATTCTATATATCATTTGCAAACTATTCCCCAAAGAAATAGTATCAAACTTTTGGGGAAGAGAAAGGATCTGATGGCAATCTGTTTTCATTTCATTTCTTTCAGATGCTCCATGATATTTCATCTGCTTTATCTGCTTAGATTCATTTCTTGTACTGCAGCTATTGCTTTCCCATCGTTGCCCATTTGTTTTCTTTTGTTCTTCTTGGCTTTAATGTTCATTAGCTATATTATTTGATTTGATGATGCCATCGCAATTAAAAGAAAACCAGTCCAAGTCTATTTGAACCGAATCTTAGTTCTGCTTTGTAAGCACTCTACTTTAGATAAAATATAAAGGCTTCTGTATTTTTTTTTAAATACACATACACACATTTAAAAACATACCAGTATTCCAAAATCTCTAACTTATGCACACATTTGATCTGCAAGTTTTAACACCAAGGTAATTTTACTTGGATGCTTTATGAAGTGATTTAGCATGAATGTCTTCACTTTTTAAGCTACAAAACTTTAAAATAAAGTTCTTCTGTTCTTCATCTTTTCATCTGGGTACTGTCAGCACTGAGCTGGTTTGAGCAATAATTATTAGATAGCTTTGACTAAAAGCTAACTTCAGCTAAATACCAGAATTCTCAAAGGCAAATGCTCAGGAAAAAGCAGAACTCCCATGAAATGAACAGAACTATTAAGAGTACTTGCCAAAGACAAAACTGTTATCAGCATTTTACCTTTTAGCTAAACAAAGATCTACAACTTTAACAGAACTTCCTGCCTGGAAGTGTTGTTCTCGAAAATGACTGTTAAAATCAGATTTTTTTTTTTTTTTTTAAATTTAATTAAACCAACGGTTTACACAGCCTGTAAATCAAAGACAAAGCTCTCCTCCCCACCACCAAAACATGATAAGTTCGATTTCATCTCCATATCAACAGCATGCAACAGGAGGAACCTCTTTGAATCAGTAAAGTGTCATCAGACATTTAGAGAGCAAAATCAAGCTCTTTAAGACAGAGATAATTCAAACATTTGTTAATACCCTGTCTTGTGATGTAGAAAAATTAGTATAATGAATATCTTTTTAACAAAAAACTCAAACAAACATAATACAAAACCAGCCCTGTTCTCAGCTATTTAATGAAACAAAGTGGCTAAATCCAACCCAGGAAAAACTTTCTCTCCGTCAGTGAAGTTACACTGCAGTGTACACTTCAGTGAGAAGTGTTAGGAAGGAAACAATAACATTACAATGTAAGCTCAGTGTATTTATGGGTAATATTTGCTTATGCAGGTAATTAATCATCATGATTAATTATACAGGAAAGTGAACAGATTATTTCAGTAAACCAAGATTACTTGCCTATGGGTAGAGATCTAGAAGCTGCATATGTACACATTCACTAATAAATGATAAGGATCACTGGTAAGGCAGGTTGCAGAGCTTGGGAAAAGTAGTAGTTACTAAGTGAAACTGCTTTTGGCAACTATTGACCTTTGAGTTCTTAACCTGGAGGATATATAAACAACACAATGTTCTCTGGCAAGTTTTCCCTGATAACCTGCTGGAAAAGGGACGGAATATCCTCAAGCCATTTTGCATGCACAATTTAACAATTATGTGGTCAGAGGAAGGATGATTCTGTTAAGCTGCTGGGAATGGTAGATGTTTACAGGCTGTACACATTTATAAAGGAATTTCAAAATCTAACACAGCATAATCAATATTAACTCCAATACTTCTATACTGAGATAAATGATATTGAGCACGGTACTGGGAACACACACACCAAACAGAAAGAGAGGAAGAATTCAGACTGCATAAAGCAGATCATATGAATCAAAATTGTAGCACTGGCAATCCTGGCTTAAGGACAGAATGTTAAAGTGAAGCTGATTCTCTCAGCATGGGCAATCTGCAAAATTATTTTGATATATTTAAAAGCAACATATTAAAAAAAAAAAACAGTAAAATTATTTCAGGTTTCTATTATTGTTGAAAAAATTTCAAATCTGTATAAAAAGTTAGTTTTAGATAATTATAGATAATCAGGAACCATGCTCAAAATTATTATATAAATGGTTTATATTTCTACCTTTACTTGAAAAGCATTTTTTAATTTTAAATTTAAGTAAGTAAAAATTTTGCAAAACAAACATTTTGCAATCCACATTGCAAAACATTGCAAACATCACAATACAATCCACATTAAGCTGTGGATGCACACGGAGTTTGTCTTTTATATTTCTTTTAACTGTCAGCCTGTCCAGGTTTTCTTGGCTATATTCAGGAGGCAGAGGGTAAGAGAAACAGCACATCCCAAATCCTTCACTGCCACAGTTTTATTTCTAATTGGTGTTTCCACACTCTCCATGCATTCATCAATCAGATGTAAATTACAGCATGCCTGATTGGGTCTCCTTCACCCTAACCATTCCCTGCTGACTGGCAGTGCTTGCCAACTGCTGCAGCGAGCAGGATGAGCAGCAGTAACAGCACCTCTACTGTTTTGGTAGGTCTTGGCTACCACCAGTAGCACAGATAACAACTGCTTGCTTAACATCTATTGAATGTCTTGAGTACAATTGTCGCATTGAAGAATGCAGCTGTCACCCAAGACATCACTGCCATGAAGTAATACTAAAGAGTAGGTCCATAAATTCAAACAGTGTTGTAATTTCAGAGAAACTCCTTTCTTTATACTGATAATGAACACAGAAAAAGGTCTAAGGGGGTAGGGGGGGAGAGGCACAGATGATGAACGTTGAAAAAAGCTTTTTTCATAATACTTAAACCTAGTGCACGATCAGAGAAAATACTGTAGAGTCAGTAATTTAAATAAATCAGGAGGATAGGCTCTGCACCACTGAAAAGATTTAATAAGGATGCAAGCTGAAATAGTGAAATACTTACAGCCACCTACAGATGTGGTGCCCAGACATTATTCTATGGTCTCCACTCTACTCCAGTACAGTTTTCATGCTGCATAATCATGGATGTAGCATATTTTAAAGCAGAACGATGTCTAAAATTACTCTCAAACTGATATCTCCCCTACCCATTTTTTTCAGTAGACCATACCCAGTTATCTAACCCCGGTGAGAGGATTGCCAGGTCCAAAAGGAGGGTGAAGAGATGTTTGTGCGAGGGACAGTGAGAGACAGGGGGACAAAGAGGACCAGCGGGAGAAGAAGGGCAGACATTATGTAGTTTGGCCCAGTGAACAAGGTAAAACAATTGTGTAAATGCAAGGATAAAAACTACTTTTTTTTTTTTTTTTTTTTTTTCAATTGACACGTACAAGTTTAACTACAGATAACACAGCATTTCGTTGACCCTAGCAATATTTTCAGGGAGCAGGAAGAATGAGTCCTGTGGGTGTCACAGAAAAGTATGAACAGTTCATGAACAATTTGATCATTGTGCAAGGCAGAAACAGTCTTTCCTTCATCTTCACAGATAGATGTCATTTTGTTCTGTGTTTTTCTTGAATCAACATCTTGAATGCAACCTTCTGTTTTTGAGTGACTAAGATTGATGTTCCCTCATCCCCGCCTGTGAACACCAAAAGTGAGCTCATTGTTTCTGTGCCCAGCACTGAGCAGAGGCACTGGAGCATCCAGGATGGAAAGGCAGTAGGTTTCACAAGACTCAGGTTTGAACATTGGGAGTGGCATCTGGACGATAAATCCGTTCAGCTTATGTGAGAAGCAAGTCTTCCATTTAGGGCACAGAGATCATCCCGTTATGATTATCTGAACTTCATGGGGGTTGCAAACCTTGTCAACTGCTATGTAAAAGTGCACAACTGAATTAATCTCGTGTGATGATCCCCTGGCCTTTGATAACTTATAATGTTCTTGAGTGGCCCAACAACATTTCTAACATCATTCGTATAACACAATTCAATCACTATTGTATCACAAAAGACACCTTTGTATAATATTCAGTGTGGTTTGCAATCCAAGAAGGTGGGAGTGCGGGAGGAAAGAGCAAGAGAAAAGGTTATGTATGATGTATCATGAAGATAAAATAATCTAAGTGGAGTGGTCAACTGTTACCTGAAAGGATGGGAAAGACTATTGGTAGCTGAGACAAACAAAAAAAGCATTTGTTCTTCTTTCACCTCTGTCATTGCCCTGTGACAATACTTTCAGCAAGACATTTCACAGTCTTTGTGTCTATTTTCCTTTTCACCCTTTGCCTGTCCTGTCAATGATGCTCCGTATTCTCCAAGGACAGAAGTTATAGGTGTACATCCCACTTACAAAACAGGAGCGGGATTATGACTGGGATATACCAGATGTTACTACTAATAAAATCCCTGACTGCTTGTTTTATCCTCCAGGGCTGTGTGTTTAAGGAGACCCCAGTTCCCTTTGCCTCGCCTTTTATCACGGTGGTTAGATTATTCCCCCAGGTCACACTCCCTTTGCCTCGCCTTTTATCCAGTGTCACGGTGGTTAGATTATTCCCCCAGGTCACAGAAGACCCGAGACCAGATCAGGCCATGTCTGCCTGAGCAGACTGATTCTCCCCCTGTCACATCTGTAAAACCATGACACCATACGACATTTGGGGATGGGTTTCTTAACATCCTCTGCTGGTAATGTTGTTCTTAATGACAACTGCAGCACCAATCCAAATCAACCGCAAGGCCACTGTGCTGCTTTCGCTGCTGCCTTCCCTCCTTGACCCAGTGGAGTGAAACAGAAGCCCCCCAAAGCGGGGCAGAATTCACCTCTCCTCCTTCCAAGTTGCCTCAGGCAGCTGAGCTGCCTGAGCTACATGCCTTATCAGTTAGGAGAAAGCCAATGGCAGCGCTTTTTGAATATTTCTAAACATTTCTTCAGGCACAGTTACTTCACACATTTAAAACTAAAGTCACAAACAGCTCTGAGTTGCCAGAAATTTAATTTCTTCAGCAAATAAATTCATTCCCCTCCTACAAAAAAAAAAAAAAAAAAAGTCACTGTGCTACTCTGTTCCATCATTTTCATAGCTTTATGGAGAGAACGACTGGATTTATCAGCATAACATATTGGAAAGAGAGAGATCTGTCCAGGGGACAGAAGTACAACATTGTGAGACAAATAAACAGGAATTACCTAAAAAGGCAAAGATGAACTAAGAAAGAGGCAGTCACTGTCAAGGCTGTCAGGATTACAGGTTGCCCATGCACTTGGAGAGGTAATTCACTGTCTAAAAGAGGCAACAAGATCAAGCCATTAGTCCATCCAGGAGAACTGAAGCCATATCTCATATAAAATAATAGAAGAGGGTTGGGAATGGCTTCAGTAACCACAGATGCAAATGAATCCCAAGGGAAAGGATGACCATGACCAGGACATGAGCAGACTGCACAGTGGAAGAGGTGTTTATCAACAAGATCCAAAACCATAACTATCTGATAATTTGACTTTGAGAGGGATTTAACTAGGGCATGATGAAGAAAGCAGATTACTGGGACTTCAGAGAAATGAATTCTCAACTACCTGACATCATGACAATTACAAGACTAAGTAAGCAAACATTAAAAAAAAAAAAAAAGAAGGAAATAAGGAGTTCTGAAGCTCTGCATTTTAATTCATATCTTCCCACTCTGGAGCCCTACAAAAAAAATGTGTTATTAGAAATAAATAAAAGCAGAGTATGAAATGGCTTCCCAGAATAAACTGTAGTTTACAGAAGTGAAGTAAAATGCCTTCTCTACTCTGTAAAAATCCTGGCAAACTGAAATGCACAGAATGAAATGGGTTTTGAGATATTCTCGGTGAAAGCAGAAAGTCACTAACACATCTGTAATTGCCAAGGGGCCTATTCTTCATAAAAATTTATATACTCAGGATGCCCATGTCATTGCAGCTTGTTACAAGCAACTATTTTGCTCTTCTGCAAAACACCTGCATAAATACACAACATAAGTGGCTGTATTAAAGTACTCATCTCTGAATATGGAGAGGGCTTCTTTTTGGGTATATAAATATTCCCTTAAAAGGAAATACAACAGCAAAGTGACAAAATGTTTCTATTACGACTCAAATTAAAAAAATACAGCAGTACCTTAAAAGTAATTTTCTTTGTTTCTTACTTTATAGACCATCCTTCTGGAAGGACTCAAAGGAGAAATGTGTTGGAACTCAATTACCTGTGCTAGTGAACCACCTACAGATATTTAAAAATAGCTCCCTCTCACAGATACCCAGTGTGAACCAAGTGCTTTTTTATGTGTGCCTCTCATGTCTCATTAACATAATAAAATGCAGCATGTACCTTTTCACACTGCTGGAAGAAGCCCAAAATGGTCAATAAAACACTAAATATAACTCAGTGACCAATGACCTTTTCTCTGATCACTTAAATAGTTCGCTTCGCTTTACCTTTGTTGAGCAGTCAAATGAAGGTCAAGCACCTACACCTCAGTCAGATACACCTAGTGTATCTGAGGGAAGCACCAAAAGATAAACCCTAAAAGTTTGGTGTCTTGGGCATTGGTAAATATTATTTCCTCTTGGCCTCAAACCCCTGTGGAAACCACATGGCAAAAAGGCAGATGAGAGGTCTTCTCCAAATGACTGAAACATCTGCGAAGCTAAAGATTTGCCCAGCCTGACCGGCAGAGGAAGGCAGGAGTCAGCAGGTAGATATCATTACAAGTCAGCATCTCAAACAACCTTTCTTCCTCTGGTGTTCCAGTTCTCATGCTTGTCTGATATGGGAGAGAAACAACTGCCTATTTTTCAAAATAAAAAAGAAGACTACAAAATAGAGGGAAAAGCACGATGAAAAAAGAAGAACTCTTACCCAGAGAATTCCTCTTCACGCCATTTTAGCAGTTTCATGATAGGTGTGTACAGCTATCATGAAACCTTTAACAACATCTCAGTCTGTTATTGAATGACCCTTATTTTTAAACATCCATTAATGTTATTCCTGGTCAAATTTTCTATTACTTCTTTTTTTTTTTTTTTTTTTTCCCCCCATAGTTCTTGAAACATCACTGAATCAGATGAAGGTTAGTCTTATACTGGAAAGATTTCTTTCCTTGGGACATTGTAATTTTTCTTACTGATATATTCTTGACTTGAACTAGCACATTTTCACTAGAATTTTCCAACTGTATTCACATATTCTTACTATAATTCCCACTGTATCAGGGTAGCTTCTCCTCCACATTGACTTGTTAGCACCATATTTTTTGATAATAAGGCACTCCACTACTAAAGCTAGGAATCTTTCTTAGGATCCACACACTTTCATTTGTGCATAGGAATCTCTGATCTATATTTACAGTAGCTTTATCATTTAACAGATGTTTGGACAGTTACAGTCCCCTCTGGGACAGTACTGTGTGGTTTTGAACTACTCCAGAGTGGTTCTATGAATATTTTTCCTCATTCTCTTATAGTCCTGGGGGTCTGTAACAGATGCTAATTGCAGTTTCTTCTTTGTTTTTTGATAATCTAGTCTTACCTAAATTATGCCACCACTGCCCTCATCATTATCAAATTGTATCTTACTGATTTTCCAGGTTTCAAGCAGTAGATAAGACCACATTAGCTACAGCTTATATACACACAGCATAGCTTAAAAGTTTCATATGTGCATATGGAGATGGTGAGAGCATTCAGGAAATAGGGGCTTTTGGCAGAGAACATCCCACACCTCCTGTCCTTTCAGAAATATGCCTTGGAATAATTAGCAGCTCCATCTCAACTTCCCAATTTGCCACAATGCTCTCAGATATTATGCTGCTGCTCCACAGTTTTCAAAGGGGCTTATCATGCTGCATGCTGATCTGTTCCCTGAATCGAATGCTTAAGACATTAATAGCATAACCTTGAAGCATAGTTAAACAGTTTACGTTATGTGCAGGCTGCCGACTTGTACAGGTGAAGATGCCATATCGTGCAGTAGTGCCTGTGTTCACCGTGCACTTACGTGTACCCTGGGGCCATGCCAGAATAGCCAGCTTCCTTGCTTCAGAGAGAATGGGAACTTTTCACAAATAGCAGCCGTAATAAATGCTCAGGTTGTGCTCCATCTTTTAGTTCAGTGGAGGCAGAAGGCAAAAACTATTTTGATAAAGTAGCAAATAGTCCAATTCCAGAACTTAGGACTCCAGTGAAGAATGAAGAGGCAGACAATGCTACCTATTTATAGTACATTTTGCCTGAATCCCTTCTTTTGTACACAACAGCCATGGTCTTTCATGCAGAACCACTGTAGATGGACAGCTGTGTGTCTAAACATCTGTGATGAACAGAACTCAGATGGGAGCTTAAAAAAAGAGAAAACGGCATCAACATATTCATAAGTTGGTGTGGGAACAATGAAAGCACATATTGTAGGTCTGAAGGAAAAAGGCAGAATCAGCTTGTAAAAAAAAAAAAAACCCACGAAATTCTCTAAGAAATTCTTTTTGCAGATGTCAGCATAAGCTTTCTGCCTGATTTAGTGTAGCATTAAACTCAGGAAGGGGACAAAAGAAGTAGCTTTGACCAATCAGGAGTTTCAAGGAAACACCTATAAAGCTGAAAATCAAAATTTGAACATAACTTCACCCATAAGAATTATAACAACTCAAAAAGATAATGAAAGAGAGAAGAAAAGAGTAAACTGAATTGGCTCTATCTTGCTTCCGTATAATATCAGATCGAGATTGGACTAAAGCTAAAGCCATACAGATAATAATCTCTGAATCTTCCAAGGTTCCACCAGTATCATTAACTGGCTATTCACTTGTGAACAAAGGAAGTTCAATGCTTTAAAAAATAACAGAAAAAAATAAAATTAAAATTCCTGCACTGCTGGCCAGACATTAGCCTGAGTATGAGATTTTGTTGTCCTCACTTGTACTGGTGCTGCCTTAATTTTCAAGTAGTTCTAATGATAGGTGGCAGGAGTGAGTGGATATAACTCAAAGCAGTTTAAGTAGGTTGTTATCAGCATCTCTCTCCTGTAGATGAAGATAATGAAGAATATAGAATGCATCTTCACCTGAATTTGTCCCCTATTGTTCATTTAAGAGTTTAGATGGTGTCTAGACCTAATAAATTTTTCTTTACATCAAAATACATTGCCAAAGTAAGATAGAAGCTCCCTCATCCTTCTGTTTCTTCAAAGGTGATGCTGTGCTGATTTTGGCTGGGATAGAGTTCATTTTCTTCATAGTAGCTGGTATAGTGCTACGTTCTGGATTTTTGCTGAAAACAGTATTGGTAACACAGGGATGTTTTTGTTACCGCTGAGCAGCACTTGCACAGAGTCAAGGCCTTTCTTGCTTCTCAGCCCACCCCACCAGCGAGGAGGCTGGGGGGGCACAAGGAGCTGGGAGGGGGCACAGCCGGGACAGCTGACCCCAACTGACCAGAGGGATGTTCCACACCGTATGGCATCATGCTCAGCATAGAAACCTGGGGGAAAAGGAAGGGAAGTGGAGTACATTCAGAGTGATGGTGTTTGTCTTCCCAAGTGGTGGAGCCTTGCTTTTCTGGAGATGGCTGAACATCTGCCTGTCCATGGGTAGAAGGGAATTAATTCCTTGTTTGGCTTTGCTTGTGTGTACAGCTTTTGCTTTACTTATTAAACTGTCTATCTCAAACCACATGTTTTCTCATTTTTACTCTTCCAGTGCTCTCCCCCTTCCCACCAGGGGAGAGTGAGCGAGCAGCTGCGTGGTGCTTAGGTGCCAGCTGGGGTTACAACACAACAGATGCGCAGAGCTCTAAGTAAAAAAAAAAAAAAAAAAATATGACCCTTGTCTTTCAAGTTTCCTTTTTTTCTGTTCATAAGCAATTTCCTGGAATACCTAGTAGTATTCCACTAGAGAGAGACTGAAACTCCGTTAGGATATAATTCCCCTATAGGTACCTGCAAGAGTCTTCAGTGGGTTTGACCTCTATAAAACTGATGGAATATAGTGGACTCCAGCACAGGGATACATTTCAAGAATATATTGCACTAAACTGCATGTGCCAGTACATTGTACAATTTCTTCTGCATTGGCTATCTGCTCTTTTTACTGTAGTTTCTCACATGCGAGAGACAGTCGTAGCTCCCAGAATGGAAAAATCTAAAACTTTCTTACCTGAAAGTTAGGATATTATTTTTTTTTCTCTTTAATCCTGTGTATTTATTTCAATAATTTAAAAAACTAAATCTGCCGTACACAAGAATTCTCTTACAAATGCTTGCTCCCCAAATGAGCTTAAACTTAGAGAAAAAAAATGAGAAAAACATTACTTCCAACATTTAAACTCACCATAAGTGAAACAGGAGTATCTCTGAGTTATCACAGAGTGGTAACTGTGAGTTATCTGTGAGCAGATTAATTTTCTCCAATGTATTTGTTATTCAAAATTAATGTATAAATTTCTGTGAGTGATTCTTGGCTTGATCACCAGTATGAGAGCAGTCTATTGTAGCCAAAATAATGACGCTCATATATTGAGCTGCTTTGACGGGATAGAGAGGTCACACATTACGTATCCTGATTCCCTAAGCAGCAATCTCAGCTCCAATGTGAGCTCCAACATTACATATTCACATCTTCCTGCCTCTGGGATGGAGACAGTCTTGATCAATAAGAGCTTTTAGCTAAGAAATAATAGAGTAGTACTCCATTTTCAGGGACAGAGAAAGGAAAATCGGGCAAATGGCAGTAAAGAAGATACACTGAACAATCATTCATTTATTAGTCACTACTAGGATCTAAAGTCCTTCCTTGTTCTTCATCCCCTTGCCAAATGCTGACATGATTCAAGTTTCTCTTAGACTCTTCTGTGAATCTTCAAGGATGGAGAAGCGATTCTGCCTCTAAAATTGCAGTATTATCTTCACTGGAGAGAGATCTAGGAGGGGCAACATTCCAAGTTCCATGTTTGGGAAGCCTCTGCTATGAAAAGGTCTTTAGTCAGTGCTCCTTCCCGTCAGGCCCAGTCTCCAGACAGCATGTCCACTCATTGTGTTCTTTGGGCAGACATCAGCTTCTCTCTTTGCTCTTATCTTTAAAGCAAAACTGCATCTATTCTTGCCTGAATACGGGGACAAAAAAGTCTGCCCATTGTCATGCCTTACTTCACATCATCCACACTCATAACTGAAATGGAAGAAAGTCACGATGAACTTGTGCTCAGTCTGAAGCACAGGATGGTCTCTGTCATACAACCCCGTTCCCTACCTTGGAGATTTTCAGAATTTGACAGGACAAGACTGTGAAGAACCTGATTGTCCTTGCTTTGGGCAGGAGGTTGGTCTAAAGACCTCCAGAAGTCCCTTCCAACTTAAATTTACCCATAACTCTCATTCACACTAGTCTTGCGACCAGTAGCAAAGATTTTTGCTCAGTATTGTATAGCCACAGAATCATAAACAGAACACTTACTTTTAAGAGGTAGAATCAATGAATATGACAAGTTGATGGCTGATTAGCTAGATCAAAACATGCTGGACTTACAGCAGACATAAATGGAAAATAAGAATTAGAAATATGGATGAAACTGTAAAACACGAATACAACACATTTATTTACCATTCATTGTGCTAGAATAGGAAGATCTTTCATTGATGAGATGCACTGATTTTTTTCAGAAAGGGGAATGCTGTAGGTGAGCAGATCTAGGCTGAGACATATTATTAGGTCACAAAATGAAGTTCAACTGCTCTCATGCAGCTGCTGTAAACATGTTTGTAATTCTGGAGTGTATGAAGTGTGGAGGGCGTTCAACTAGCAATCAACAAGCATTAATGTCCTTGCATAAGACCTTGTTTAGAACAGTCTAAAGATATGTTCAAGAAAGGTAAATTTTAACTAGAACTTACACCAACAAGTATTATTAATAAATAAGGTAATGAAGAGTTCACTGTTTAAGAAGAAATGAGAAAACCAAGCCAAGATGAAACGATCTAACAATAGGAGAAGGACTACAGTTCTTCTTCACAAATGTAACAGGGGATAAACAATAGGAAGGAGAAAAAAAGTCCCTTACCTATTCAAGGCAAATCATGAGAATTAGAATATACGACTGTAAACCAGGATGAATAAATTTAATCTGGAAACGACAAGGTTCCCATCTGCTACAGAAATCAGTTTCCAATGGAAATTTGCAACTGTATCGGGCAGGAGGTGTGAGGGATAAAGGGAAATTTAACTAGTCTCAGGACTGAGTTTGATAACCATCTCAATGAGATCACATTATGATGTTGTTTTTTTTTAAGGATGTCATCGAAATCAATGATCCAAGATGCCACTGCTAGTCCTATGCTTCTCCTGACTGACTGCAGCTTTCAGGGCCAGAAGGGATCATCTCCTTTCTTAGATGACTCTGAAAGCAGACTCTCTAAACAGAGAATTTAACTTCAGAGCTGGTGTGCAGCCCCATACCTGTACTCCATCTTGCAAACAAGTGAGCAGGAAGGCAGGAAAAGAAAGTTAATCAGTAAAGAATTGCATACAAGATACCAAATTGCAAAGGTGTCAGAGTAGGACACTTTCAAGGATTACTAATATTCACTTTCTCCGAAGCACAAATGAAAGAATCATAATTTCATTATGATTTCTACACACAGCGGGTCCTGTAATAGGAAATGCATGTTCCTTTTACAAAAGACTCTGCTCAATAAACCCTTGCATTCCCTACTTTTTTTTACTGTTATGAGTGTTTTACCGAGGTGAATGGAAGTAGATGTGGAATTTAAAACACAAATTCTTCTTAAAAAAAAAGAAATAAAATTCAGGCAACATTTTTTACACTCTTAATTTTTGGAATTGCTTTTCATCTATGGATAAAAGCTGAGGTTAGAGGAAGGCATGCCAACATTACATTTTTCTCCAAGACTTCATTCTGTGCAAAGGACATGCAAATTCTGTACAAATTAAAATTATAATGGTAAGAGAGCTCAACAAAAAAAAAAAAAATATTTGGACCCTCAGAGAGGAAAGTGTGCAGAGCTAACCATAGTAGTTTGGGGTTTATTTGTTTGTTTGTTGGGTTTGTTTGTTTGTTTTGTGGAGTCACAATAGTCCATCTACATGAAATTAAGTCAGAAGAGAAAATGGCAATCATCTGTAAGTTTGCTTTCATATTCCAAACTTCTTAGTTGCGCTCAAGGAAGAGGAGCCCATACAGCAAAGTTTGGATCTACATGTAGATCCTTCAAAGTTTAACTTGTTTGTGAAGGGCAAAGGAAGTTGTTTGCTCTGCTGTCTAGTAAAAAAGGGAGGACACTTGTGCAGCAACATTTTAGAGCAGAGAGAGAGCCATAACAAATTACAAAAAATAAACTGTGTACCCCAACTTCTAGTTTCCGAGTGAAAAACTAGAAATGCAACAATTTTCATAGGAGATTCTCCTCCTATATCTCGAGCAGGGTTCATCTAGCACTGACCATTTTTATCAAACCTTGTTACTGTAGGCCCTCTTTACAGTTAATGTACTTCCAGAGCACAAATCATGTAATCTATTTTAAGTATTTACAGGGGTATTAAAGGAAGTATCGCATTAAACCACCAACTATTCTCCTATGGCTATAGAGTCTAGAGAGCTAACTTAAATGTAGAGGTCAAGATCTGGTTAAGCGAATTCCTACCTCAGTGTCCTAAGTTTCTAATGAAACGATGAATGAATACTACTATCGAGCGTACAAACAGGAGGGGAACCAACTTTTTAAAAGGGTAGATAATAGCAGGACAAGGGGGAATGGATTGAAGCTGAAGGAGGGAAGGTTTAAATTAGATATTAGGGGGAAGTTTTTTACAGAGAGGGTGGTGAGGTGCTGGAACAGGCTGCCCAGAGAGGTGGTGGATGCCCCATGCCTGGAGGTGTTCAAGGCCAGGTTGGATGGGGCCCTGGGCAACCTTGTGCAGATCCAGGCGAGGGGGTTGGTGTCCCTGCCTGTGGCAGGGGGGTTGGAACTCTGTGATCCTTGGGGTCCCTTCCAACCCAGACCTTTCTATGATTCTATGATTCTATGATTCTATTCTGAAGAATCACTTCAAAGCGTACAGTCTTTCATCCAATATTTACCTTCACACAGTGCTCTCCACTCTAGATGCTCAGCATGCTGATTTATTTGTTCCTGATAAACCCAGGGCAAAAATGCAGTTGTTACTGCCAGACATTTTAAGTGTAATTTTTGCAGTTAAATGAGCTAAACATTGCCTAAGAGTCAAAACTAAGACATGACAAGTATCAGGAGAGAGACCAACAAGCAGCACATCATCATACAGAAAAACTCCAACAACAGTGATTACTAGAGCTGAAATGGATTTCTAGTAGATAAAAACTAAAAGGTAATATGATAAAATGTCTGTTGTTAAAGCAACCTGTAACTTTGATATACGTAGAGCAACACTGAAACATAATGAATCAGAGATCTATTTCTCTTGATCCGAAGGACAATTCAAAACATACAATGCTGGCATGTAGGTGGTATACAGCAATGAATTTAGAGGAGTCTCCAAGTTCAAATGCCCACCTTGGTTTCAGGGACCGCCAAAAATTGCTGATTGTCAGACTTTTATTGAGTAAAAAACTATTTTACAACTATATTAGTCCAAAATAGCAAAGTAAATACTCAATGAGCTTTAGATATTGAATAATACATAGTAATACTTCTGATTAAATAACCATTTTGTTCAGTGATTGCATTCAGTTTCCCCAGTTGGTAATTATTGATTACAGGATATAGCCATTTGTTTCTGCTAACCACTCTGCCCTTGTAAGTGTAAATATCAAGGACAGGGCTTGCACTCCTCTATTTTCCATAGCGCTGGGCTGCTATGCAGGTCGTACGCAGATGCATGGCACAGTAGTGATGTATCCTTTGCTGCCAAGTAAACAGTTTGTGCTCATAAAGTTTTTTAATACTTGGGATCCCTTCTCTGTCCTTCCTGTGGGCTAACTTTTCACGTGACTGCTAGAGCTGTCACGGACACCCTAAATCTGAGTAATAATTTGCATAAATGATCACATTTTATGGCAATCATGCTTTTGTCATTTCAATGTACTTTAAGCAATAACTGGCTTTTTGAGTTATCAAGGCAACCCTTGTTGTAAAATAAGCAGAAATAGCAAGAAAAAAATGCAGAAGTCTACTGGACATATTACAGAATTTGACTGCACATGTCTTATTTTTATGTTTTCCTGCAAGGAATAAAAAGTCACTCAGTTGTGCTTTCCTGTGGATAACTAATTCAATCCCATGTGTCTAGTCATATGTTCAGAAAAACTTTATCCTGAAGCAACAATAGACTGCTATCTGTGGCCCCAAAACATTCTCTTTATTTCAGTCTTTTTTTTTTTTTTTTTTTTTTTTTTTTTTTTTTTTTTTTTTTTTTTTTTTTTTTTTTTTTTTTTTTTTTTTAATTCATGTATCTTATAATATAACAGCACAGGCCTGTGGTACTTGCAATAAGGGTTGTGTTGGTGTAAGAGCAGACAGGTATTGGCCCAGGGAGGCTGGTAGAAACTACTCACAGTGATGAAGATCAAGCTTTCTGGAAGTTGAAGGCAAACACCGAAAGACATATATGCAAAAAGTTACGCTTTGCTTCAGCCATAATTTAGGTTGAAAAATGATCTTGCAACTTTTCATCTCTGTTTCTTATATGCCCCTGGTTTTCTCCAGAAAGTGTCACTGTCTTTCAGTTAAAGATGGTCTCTAGCCAAGATCAGATGAGTCCTTCAGGTTTCTTCCATTTTCTACTGCTTATTCTTTGGAAAATTTTGTCCGTTATTTGCACCATTTCTCTCATGTCTTTAATGTGCCTAAACTTCTCTGATTTCCTAGCATGAAAAAATATTATACTTAAGTTCAAATTATTTTCTGTAGATCATTGTTGTTATGAAGCACAGTTTTACCAATGCAGAATAAAGTGAAAATTGTATATATGTTTTCTTATTCTTGACATGCAAAAAATATTCCTCAATCACAACAGTAAAATGCTTAATAAAATGGTTATCTTTCATTTATTTTGCGTGATAGATAACCTGGTAAAAGTTTTCCATAAATAATACATTAAAAAATCATAACACATAACATCTCATTAGGTGATGTTTCTAATTTTATGACTATCTGAAATAGCATGCTGTTTCATTTTAAATCTCTAAACACATACAAAGTGGAAAGCTTCCTAAAGGTTGTATTTTTCTATCATCCAAACCTACTTCAGAATTTTCCAATGGCAGAAAAGCAGTCATAAAGCATAAAGAGTGTCTGATGATAATTTATAAATTTTAACAAATTTTTAACAATTTTTATGACTATTAAAAATATTTTTTTTCTTTAAAGTAACTAAAAATAATGTCTTTCCTAATATAAAATTATATTTTATATTTCTAGTACTGATTTTGGTTAATTCTGATTATTCATTTGTATTTGGGCAATATCTGTAGTATATTTAAGTGTCTAGATATTTTGCTGAAATAAGGAAAATGAAACCTCATACTGAAGAGTCCACAGTGAAATTACTTGTCCTGAATGACCACAGTCATTAAAACAAGTGGAGTGGTGATTGTTTATATCAAAGATCTACTCACTTCTTATCAAACTGGAACTCAGCTGACTTAGAACAAAATAATATAACCCCAGATTTCTTCTTCACTACCAACAGAAACAACTATTGCAACCTTTCCTTCAGAAAGCTGCTTTCCTGGCCAGCGAGGTCTCAGCACCATTGTAGATGCCTCTGCAGGTGCCCCTGCCACCTCCCATGTGAGTACTAGTGCCCTCGATATTTGAGTTTGACCATTTGCCACATCCGTCTTCTGTATGACATGGCCAAGACAGCGTCTTTTTTTTTTGAGTAAGGTCTCATTAGCATTAGTTTTGATTACAGTCACATTATTCTCTCTGGCCTAGAGACACTGCCCTACTCATATCAATCCAGACTTGGCTGTAAGATTCCCTCTGCCAGACTCATTAGTGCCAGTCCTCCCTTGCCTTCGCATCCTTCCCTGGGCTCGTCATTGACTATTGCATTAAATGTAAATTTACACTCTCAGGTTGCCTTACTGCCTATCTTGGGCTATGTTTTAATTTTTATTAATTACTGCTACAAGAGAAGAGTTGGTAAATCACTGACTCAACCAACCATTCTCATATTTGCTAAATTTCACCAATGAGTTTTTGTCCAAGTCATTCATTTAAACTAAAGAAGATTTCTCTGGAAAAATATTAAAACTGATTCATTATTCAACTTCCAATTTCTCATATTCTGCAGTGCAAGTTAGAAATCTTGATTTGTTTACTGGGTCTACTACCTGTCGCAATGACTAATGTTGTCTGACTGCTTCCTTAACTTGGTTATTTATTTGATTTATACCTATTGTCCTCCATGTCTCCAGGGTGAGGATGGTCTCTGCGATCTCTGCGCACTACTTGGCACTGTAGAGTTCTAGTTCCCTTGGCACTGTGTGACTGCAAGCAACAAGCATCAACGGCCATGTAATGTTTCCAGAGGTCAGGTCTAAACCATGAGCAGCTTCATGGCACAGTGCACCCTGTAGTTGTAGTATTCCAAATGTCAGGATTACAGACCTAGAAGCTCTTTAGCATTCATGGATCCCACAGTTTGGATCCAGTCTGCAGAACACAGCCATCCTGTCCTTAGTGAAGATTAACTCTTGCTGGAATTGAAATGCAGAATGTAACCCCCCACCCAAAGGCAAACCTCCCCACAATTAGGAAACAGATCAGCACACTGAACTCTGTTCCATGGATCACTTAAATAGTCCCCAATCAGTACAGTGCAAGCTATATGTGCCCAGCCACCTGTTTCTTTTAAGGAGAATTGTATTTCCCCTGAAATAGACTTGACTCACAAATTTATAATCACACAGTTTTGAACTACTTAACATAAAATTTTAATAGAAAACATAGCATTTGTAAAACGTGTCAGCTTGAAAATAAAGCTAGGTATTTCAATAACACCCAAGTGTCCTATTTAACATTGTTTGAATGGAACGTTTATTTCAAAATTTCATTCCAAAGTGAAATTGCTTTCAGAGACAATCATTAATAAGGAAATCAAAATGAAATATTTAAATTGCATTGAATAAAATAATTTGGCCCAAAGTATTATGGGGAAAATTTCATCATTTTGCAAGCAAAAAATCTGCTTTTGCCAGTTCTTTATTCCTTTGTAGGATAGCAAGGATATTTTTTTCTTCTTTTTCATAAGAACTTTCAAGACAGATTTCCAGGATCTAATCTAAGATCTCATCTTTTTCCCTTTTACTATACTATCATGTTTTATATAAAACACAATGAGCTGGATAGATTTCCCTCAGAGATAATGCTATCCTCATCCAAAAATCACAAAACATTCATTCTTTATTACGATTGATGTGACTATGTTGGGAATTTTTTTTGGGGGGGAACTGGAGGAAGCAAACAGTTCATCAACTAAAATAGGGGGGGAAAAAGGTGTTCAATCTAAATTGAACACAGAATTTTGATTTTTCCTTACACCAAAACCAAAGCAAACAACTCAGAAATATTTTGTTGATGTTTCATCCTATCCAAATGCAGCTGTATTCATTTGGGTATGTGTACATAAAAACTGAAGGACTGAAGAGCTTCTTTTTTGCAACATTGCTAGAAGACACATTTTCCCCATTAGCTAATCATTCTGGATTTTAAGCACCTATGTACTATAGAGAAACAATTCAAATTGCCTCTTCTACTTGAAGCTTTGGAAATGTTCAGCTCCCAGGAGAAGATCTACAAAGGAGGCAGTAGATTTTTCTAGGATAAAGTGCTGATAATAACATTGATGATTAAGACACTGTATCAGGAGGAGAAGGAAAAAACAGTGGGGAGATCCCTCTGTTTTGAGTGATTATCTCAGCAAAGTGACATGAGTAAAGAACTTCCCCTTCTTGTTGGCTTGTGAGAATATAACCCTTCCTTACCTTCATTCAGTGGCCAAGGCTCTTGAGCACATATGAAATGATTATTTTTTTCTAGAGAATTTAGTATCTAAGTAAAAAAACAGATAAAATAAACTAGTCCTATGCCTTGCAAATTGCTGAGTGAACTTTCTCCATTGCAAGATTATTTTGGGCATAGACACTCCTACTCTGGCAATTAAGAACTCCACATCTTCAGTCTGATGTGTTCAATATTCAGCATTAAAACTCTAATCTTGATATCCCCTCTGGTAGCATGATATAGTGGTACAAAATTACTGCAATGTCTATGAACTGTACTGGATTTGAATCTTCTAGAATGTACTCCCTGATTGAACTATAAATGGAGAGCAGCAAAGGAGAGATTAATTAACTCTTCATTTCCTAACAAGGAAGATGTGTGATGTGAAGCTAAATATTTTCTATAGAGAAATGCATGCCAGGTGTTATTCTTCATCTTCCAAAAGGCAAATATAAATATCTATCTATCATCTTAGGGAACTGTTTTCAAGTAAAAAGCAGGTGTACAACATACAGATTTTAATCATGGGCCAGTTCTGAAAATTCATTGCAGGTTGTTTGATGCAAGGGCAGTTATATGTGTGACAAAATACACAAAAAATCTACAACTAGAAATGCTATAGGAAACATGAAGGCTATAACTGCCAGGCAAGAACTAAGTTAAATTACAGGTGAATGAACACTCCCACTTCTGATTCTACAATGTTCTGAAGCTTTCCCTTCAATCTAGATCACACTGTTACTTATTTTTTTAATTAATTTTGAATTCAAGCATTTTGAATATCAGGGTCTTCTTTCACATCAGAACTGATATTTTTTCCTCCTGTTTTTGGACTTTTATGCAAAAAACGTGAACAGGCATTAAGTTGAAGCCATTATTAGACCAGATAGATCAATTACATGTAAAAAGTAAGACATTAAACTGAATGGCCTTCACCCAAGAGCTCTGAAGTAACTCAGATGTGAATTTACAGGACTCTTGGCCAAGATCTGTAAACTACATTACAAAAAACCACTGTGGCAGAAGACTGGCGGACTGCCAGTGCAACTCCCATCTCAAAAAAGTCTCAAAAAGTGGTTCTAGGAAAGGCAGGCTTCCATCTCCAGTAAAAAAGAAAAAAAAAAAAAAATCAGTCTTCTGTCTCCAGTAAGAGAAAGTGCAAGATCGCTGATACTATAGGCAAATATGTTCCATGGGAAAGTGCCTGATTTCTGTAAAGAAAATACTACCTCACTACTCCACTGCACTTGTATGACAATGTCAGCAGTGATCTGGAAAAGGGACCGAACACTAAAATCTCCAACTCTGCAGATGATACTAATTTTTTTTTTTTTTGAACAGTCAATTGCTATGCAAGTATTGAACACCTACAAAGGGTTCCCACAAAAATGAGTGGCCAGAAGGGTGGCAGTTGTGCTTTAGTGGAAAAATATAAGATAATGCATCTGAGGAAAACCAATTAAGCCTAAATGATTCTGCATTCAGAATTGGTGGTTACAAGTCAGGAAAGCCGTTTTGGAGTCTCCATAAACAGTTCTCTGAAAGCATTGGCTTTATGTGCAACAGAAGCCAAAGAAGTTGCTGATGTGAATTTAGCAGTGAATAGACTAAATAAGGTTTTTTGTTTTGGTGGTTTTGTTTTGGTTTTTTTGAGATTTTTTTAAAAAAAAATCGTAAAATGGTATGTCTGTCAAAAATGAGGAAAAAGATCTAAAGGATAATCAGAAACAATTATAACATTTTGTGGCTTGGGAATTTTTTGTTGTTATTGTTGTTTATAGCTGATTTGTCTCATTTAATTTTAAGCTTTTTTTAATGTTTAGAGTCATTCTTCTACCAAGAAGACCCTCTTTTATCTTCCTTATGATATATATTCAGGAATATAGACATGCGTAGAAAAAGAACTCAACACGTTAAAGAAACCTAAAGTGAAACGAGACCAAAAAGCTCCTTATACCCACAAATAAAGTAGAATCCTGAAGAATTTCAACCGTATTCCTAAATGGAAAAAGTAAATAGTGAAGACTGTTCTACTGTCCTTCTGCACGGGGCTGAGGCAATGCCAGTGAGATGGTAAGGGAGCTCAGAGAGGCTGACGTCAAAGCAGAAACCACAACAACAATGGGGGACTCTGTTTACCCCGTGGATAAATGTAACATCAAGGCACAACACAATTTAGACTTTAGCTATTCCACGCTTGGAATAGCTAGGCAGAGAATCCACAGCGGATGCCATATTTTATTTAGTCCTGACAAAAGACCTGGCTCAAAAACTTAACATGAGATAGTTATGGTAAAAGAGTGAGCATAACATACTTAAACTCAATAAATGTAATTTCAAAGAAGACAATGAAAATTTATTACAATGGTATTTAGTATCAAACAGGAGGACAACATAAAAATTAGAGAATTCATTGAAAAAGGAGCAGCTGAAAGTAAAATACAGATGGTGGATGGTTTAAAGACATAATGTTACAGTAAATATGAATAAAAATGAGTATGATCTATTAAAATAAATGAAAAGATCTTTACATAATTGCACACACAAACACAAAGAGAAAAGAAAGGGAGGAAAAAAACCCCCAAACTTCCATGAGCAAATAACAGCTATTTTTAGACAATAGTCTAATTACAGAATTATCAGATGGTAAGAAAAAACTTTCATTCAATTATCCAAAAAAGTATTCAATTTTTCAATTATTCAAAAATGTGAGCAATGTCCAAATGAAAAACATGATGCAGCGTTGAAAGTTGAGTTAAAGGTTAAGACAAGACACAAAGATTTTGATAAATTGCTTCCTAAAGCCCTAAAACTAGTAATAAGAAATTCTCAAATATTTGCAGGAAGAAATTGGTCAGGAAAAAGGGAAAAAAAGGAAGGGAATGGAAAGGAAGGGAAAGGGAGGGAAGGGAAGGGAAGGGAAGGGAAGGGAAGGGAAGGGAAGGGAAGGGAAGGGAAGGGAAGGGAGAAGGAAAAGGGAAAAGGGAAAAGGGCAAAAGGAAAAGGGAAAAGGGAACAGCATCGGTAGATAAAGGGAAGGCAACCA
>JMFS01108142.1:0-29735 GCA_000699545.1 Podiceps cristatus
GGGGGGGGGATTGCTCGGCCCAAAGCCCAGTTAATCAAGATGGAATGTCTCCTGGTGCTCACATCTGACCTCAGGATTTTTCAGGATTTCACTGGTCTCCCTGGTGATAGTTGCTACGAGCACTTTCAGTGTGTGTCATGAGAAATACTTGAAAAGACATTTTCAGTGCTTTCACACAGCCCTTCTAACCTTAGCTGTATTAACTTTTATCAATGTTGTTACCCATAAAAAATAAGTTGTAAAATTATTCTCATTTTTCTTTTAATTCCCTTGGAAATCCAAGCCAAAGCACTGAATGGGGTTTGCCTGCGCCTGCCACAATGAGCCATTTTAAAACCTTCCAAGATGAAAAGACTTTTTCAAAACTTGCCCTCCAAGGAATGAGCTTGAGAAGGTGAAGGTGTCTTGTGCTTCTAAAAGGCTCAAACCAGATCAAACACATTGAGGTGTGATGCAAACTGAATTAAAGCCACACATTGAGGTGTCATGCAAACTAAATTAAAGCCATGGGGCTATGTTCATCAGCTTCAAACACCAGGCCCTAAGAATCTCATTGTATTTTATGCATCTGAACAAGTTGAGTTACGCTGTTTGAGAGGCCACAATAAATCTTATTTGATTCTCTTTCCTTTTTACTCACTTGAAAATACCAGCATTTTGTATGTTTTAAATCACATAAGCCTTCAACCAACAAAATGCTTCTTTATAAACCTTAGAAGATAAACTCACCTCATTTAATGTTTGTTCCATAATACCAGAGCAGTAAGGTCCTGCTGTCTAAGTACTGCAGGACACCTGCTTGTGCATGGTATGTTTTGAGCACTTAAACCTGTCTGAATCGATACCTCAGAACCAAACACCACAGTTCAATATAGCAACTCCTCCTGCCTTTTTGTTTTGTTTTGTTTTCTGGATGTTCCAAAGTAAGTTCAAATTTACTATCTGAAAAGCACACAAAAACTACAGTCATTCTATGCTTCTTGGTGTACTAGTAAAGAAAAATTAGTTGGTTATTAAAAAGAGTCAACAGTTCCAACCAAATCAAAATTGGTTGGAACATCAGAAACTGCCACAACTTCAAATACACCAAGAATGAACTTTCAGAAGGCCTGAAAAACACGATTAAGGCCAACATTTTCAGAAAACACTAGGGTACAATTCCCCTGGCAGCAGCAGAAATGCATCCAGATGTATTAGATATATTAAACATCTGCTTAAAAGCTTTCTGGCAAAATTAAGTCAACCCCAAATTTTATATTGAATGGCAAAGCTCAAGTTTTTCCTATAAAAGATTGCTTTACACACACAAGGATTTTGATATTTTGTTGGAACAGAGCCTGAAAGAACAAAACACTTCAAGCTGAAAATATCTGGATTCAAAATAGAATTATAATTCTCAGAGAGATGTAATTCAAGTGCTTTGTACTTTCCACTACCATCTAATGCACAACTTCAACTGGACTACACTCCCTTAAAAAGGAAGGGAAAAATTCTTATAATTAGAAAATTCAGTTGACAGAGGACTTTTGAGACAAAAGACTTCCATATTACAATTCCCACGGGAAAACAAAATGGCAGCTTGAATGCTTCCACTTTTAACCATTGACTAAAATACTAGGGAAGATACTAATGCTGTCCTCAACTACCTAACAGGAAGCCACACTGAATACAGACCATGCTATTCTCAGAGGTGCAGAGTGACCGGGGAGAGCCAATAGACACAAACTGCATGACAGAAAATTCTGATTAGCTGTAAGGAAAAAGTTTTCTCTGTGATGGTGGTCAAACAAGGGACCGGGTTGCCTAGAGAGGTAGTGAAATCTCCATCCTTGGACATGGAAAGCAGAAGTGGAAACAGCCCTGGGCAACCTCATCTAAGGGGCTGCTTGGAGCAGGCTAGAGTAGATGGCCTCCAGAGGTGCCTCCCAACCTAAATTATACCATGATTCTATACAGGCACTGAAAAGATAATCTGCATGTTCACCAGCAAAGTGAATGTACATATTCTTCTTCACACACAGCTACTTCTCAAAAAATAATTTTGCTACATAATTATGGTTAAAGAAAACTTAACTGGACTGAACTCTTCCTTGTATTGTAGACAGTCCTCTAAACAAGTAAGAATTTCTGTTCAAATGAACAAAATCATATGCTAAAATCATTTGGAAACAAGAAAAATCATTCTCAAAATAAAAATACTCAGTATTGTTGTGCACACAATTTGCCTGGATCAGGAAGACATTTAGACCTCCCCGAGAGAATACAGAGAGTTCTGTAACAGCAGTGACTGTGAACTACACTTACTTGACATGCACTGGGGTAGTTTAAAAGGTCTTTCAAACATTTTTAATATGACAAGGTCAATAACCGCTGACTCATGCTGCTATGTGCATCACCTTTTGGAAGAAGTGTCATCCAAAAATGTAAACATTAGCAGATCAGCCTAACAAAACTCAAGGAAAAAAATCTTTGCTTCTCTTCATATAACCTCATGTCTGCTCAGGAATGTAGGACAATTTCAGGATATAGGAAGAAAATTTTTCAGGAATAAAAATGTCAATGTATTCATGTTTAAGTGATATGTATATTCATGTTTAAGTGATATGTATAAGTTTTACGATTCCAGTATGTAATCAACATACCGGAAATACCAACAAAATTATTAATGGAGAACAAATTAAAAAAAAAAAAAAGCTTAAAAAGAAAGCTCTGCTGCTCTTGAATATCTGTTCTAAGAGGTCTAGATCTAGTTCCTTCACATTTATATTATAAAGCAGTATTCAGACCATTTGGTTCAGACCATTTCAGACCATCCGAAATGCTAACAACTATCAAAGAAAAGGAATTCTAAGCAACATGTGAAGCAAATGACTTTCCCAAAGTACAGAAAGACTGAGAATACCTGCTCTCTTAACATAAATAAATAAATAAATAAAATTAGTCTCTGAATTGGTGACATTTTTCATCTTACAAGGCTTTCCAGCATCCCAAATACTTTTATTAATCCTTGAACTGAATATTCTCTTCTTAGTAAGGACTTAAACACAGATGAGGGAACTATAGCCTATTCATAGGGCACAGAGGCTTTTTTTTTCAATGGTCAGTCAGAAGACATTCCCACCTACTTAACACTGAATTAAGAGTTTCTTGAGAAATAAATTTCCATCAGCCAGTCATTTTTACCTGCGAATTGCAATGCTTCATGTCCACAGGCTGTGGGAACCAAGGTCATCCATATAAAACCCAGCATTATAAACACTATGTAAGAACAGAAGAACAGCCATAACAACTCAGTCCGAAAGCCCATGCAGCCCTGTACATTACCTCTAACAAAAACCAGGGTAAGCAGAGAAACAGTAAACGCAGACTGGCTCCTGTATGTGATTCCAGTCTCTGGTCACTGGTGGCTGAAGAACTTGCAAGTTGGAAATTGCTTCCCAGGTTAGAGATCACCACCTTTCACACCGGACACTTCTAACGAAGGCTAATAATTGTCTAATTCCTTCCCAACCCTATGCATGCTCTGTACTCACAGTCTCCAAGAGGAACGTGTTCCAGAACGTCACCACGTCTGTCATTCCTAGTCATATTCTACATGACCTTCATTATTTCACTGACTTCAGTTACACACAACTTCCCCTTTCCTTCCCCAGCCATTTATTCCCAGGCTATGTGGAATCACCTTCACGCCAAAGTGGTTCCATACTTCCGATTGTCTTCTGTACATTTTTAGTTATGCTACCTTCTTTCTGAGATAGAGCGATTACAATCATGCAATCATGTACAGCATTCAAGAAGTTTTGCACCATCCATTTATATAGCAGACTCTTTCTGATACGTAGCATACTAGTAACTTGGAACACTTAAAGACAACACATTAAACCGTAGCCATGGTTTAATAGCTTAATCCATAGTTCAATCCATAGTCTATTATGTATTTTACCCTTTCAGTTGCTCCTTTTAATATGCCTTTGATTGTTTCCTCATTTTTATCTACTTCCTTTCTGAAACATTACAGTGGGAAGTGGTTGGGTTTTTTGTTGGGGTTTTTTTGGTTTGGTTTGATTTTTTTTGGAGGCCTTCTCATTTTTAATGAGGAAAGTGAATTAAAATAGGATTACATTGTCTATTACAACTCTTCACCATATAAATTGTGAATGAAGCCCCAGAACAAAATCAGATTTTTTCTTGTGGGTTCTCCAAGAAAGTCATTTATACATGACCATAATTTCCACATCATATCTTTTGTGACTTCTCCCTTGTGCATGTAGAAGTAACTGAAGTCTCTGGTCATTATCGTTTTCTAGCATCAGAGCAATCCTCATCTTCCTCTGTATTCTGCATCATTAACACCACACTGCGTTATAACTGCTGGTATATTTTCAGGATCATTTCTACATATTCACTGAATTGCTATCCACATGGACTAAGTCACTTGTTGATACATTTGGTTTAGTAATGATATCCAATTTCACTTTCTATAAAGCACAAAGACATTATCCTAACAGTGTAACCTACTCTTATTCTCACATATAACCCAATATTACAACTTCTGGGATATTCACTGTGAAAGTATCCTAAATGAAATCCAGTCCATCTGTATTAGCTTGTAAGGTTTTGACATTTGTATAGAAGCACTTGCAGACTGGGTCTTGGTTTGATTACCTGGTTTTATGTACTCTGTTTAAATGAGACCGTCAGTTACAAGGAAGCATTGTAGGTTGTTTCTTGACACATCCTGATAACACTTCTACCTGTTCTTCCCTGATAATTTTTTACACTTTCCACTGTAGACGAGACATCATCCCAAAGTACACATTTGTTTGCATCCATTTATTTTCCCAAGTATTCAGGCTGGGAGAGGACTGGGTAGAGAAGCAACAGTTACTTGCTCCAACACAGTATCGTGCAAATGCAGTTCTTCTCCTTCTAGACCCCAAGGATAAAGATTTCTGCCTTCCACTGTCATCAGAAGGGACTTCGCAGGCTGTTTCTGAGGCTCAGAAACTGCTCCCTGCATTGAGATACACACCTCAGGCACTCACTTGGAGAGAGGATTCAAACTTCTAACTCATCCTTGAAAGAAAGGCAGACAAATGGAGATGATATTCAAAAGCCTGTTGGGAAGACTGGACACCAAGTATGACACAGTCTAGAATGCAGTTGCACTTCTGTCCAAAAGAAATGAGAGCCAGGCTGCCCCAAAAACTGAGATGTGGACTATACTGAGAAACCTCACTTTACACTGCCGGAGTTCAGAGATTCATTGTCACAAGAGATCAGGTGAAAAACTCCACCAGTGACCATAGTCTAGTGGTCATACCTAGTCTTTGGCAAACAAAAACTAAATAGGTAAGGCCCCTCTTTATCAGTACGAGGCTTCTAAGAAAATTCCCATTGAAAACTGAGAGTTTCAAAAAGAAGTTGTTCTTTCTCCCTTTTGCTCAGACTCTCCAATGATTACATGGGACTCCATGGAAAGCTAAATGCTGCTAGAGGGAAGTCAAGAGAAGGCTCTCACCCCAGTGCTCTGATGATGAGGGCATTCTCATCAGGGAAGGGAACTATGAGACTGAGCCTCTTCAGCTGGAGGCCACAGTAACCATGCCCAGCTCTGCTACATCTTTGATTAGACAATAATTGCACTTCTTAACTAAAAACACACAGGAAACTTGGAGAACTTTCATGAAGTCTTGTAATGTGTAGAATGAATAAAATAGTTTACCAAAGACCAGATCCTTCTCAAGTGCCAAGAGCATGCATTATCTCCTATGATTTGATTCATAAAGCAAAGCCAGATATTTTTGAAGAATGTCATTATAGTTTCATAGTCATCAAAAATAGAGAATACACTTTCCACCTTATCCTTAACATGTTAAAAATAATAGTATGCAATGGTATTTTAATAGCAAGAGTTCAGGTAAAATTCAAAGTTCAGTAGGTCCTCTTCACTTCTGTGATCTATTCAAGTTCCTACCACGAGGTTGTTTCTGTTTTGTTCGGGGTTCCTCTCCCTCTCCTTAATCCTGATTCTGTTTTTCCCAGAGACTGCAATAGGTACCTTTATCATTTTAAAGAAAAGAAACTCAACAAGAGTATGAAGGTCAGATGAAAAGAATTCAAGGCTAAAAGACATTAAAAGCCTGCTATAGGCCAATATATGAAAAGTAATTCTATGTGATATTGAAATAGCTTCTGTGACTTGTTTTTTGAAGTTTCTTAAAAATTGCTGTAGCTGTTTAATTGATGTAGCAACAAATAACAGATAATGAAAGAAAATGAGCACTTGTTCAACAATCATTTACTTTCTTTTTCCAGGATACCTCCAACATTTTGGCTAGAGTAGTGGAGCTCTACATACTCCTCTACTAGGGAAAACCTTCTGGAGAAACAAGTGTCAAATTCTATAGCTTGTAGGCATAAAAAACGGTGCAGGAGGTGCAGCTGGGCATACAACGGGAAGTTGCTTGTAACTACCATATGCCAAAATGCAGGTGTCTTGCACATACATCTAGTTCTCTAATAAGGTGCATGTCTAGCCCATGATGGGAGAGCCTTAGCATTTTGGTGGCAGCACAAGGGAAATAGGTCCCCTGGGACAGAAGGAACAACAGCGTGATCCATGATGACTGCAGGAGGTGCAGCTGGGCATACAACGGGAAGTTGCTTGTAACTACCATATGCCAAAATGCAGGTGTCTTGCACATACATCTAGTTCTCTAATAAGGTGCATGTCTAGCCCATGATGGGAGAGCCTTAGCATTTTGGTGGCAGCACAAGGGAAATAGGTCCCCTGGGACAGAAGGAACAACAGCGTGATCCATGATGACTAACTGTGTTCTAGAAGACCTTTCTAAAAGAAAGCTTTCCGTCTCTTTTAAATAAGCAATCTACTAGAAGATGCAGTCCTCCCTGAATGTATATTATGACTTTCTCTTCTCCAGGGAACCCATGTGTACTTTGCAACTCCAGCCTGCCAAAGACATTTTGGCACCTGACAGGTAACAGCTCTCTGAAGAGGCACAGGGAACAGTTCACTCCATGTCATGGCTTCAAAATAACATCATCAATCTGACCAGCCATCCAAATCTGATAGCATCAGCTGCATCTGCTGTTCGTTATTTATCAAAATGTGTGTGTGTGTAGAAATGCAAAGAAAATACTAAATATTAGTATTAACTAATAGTTAAGTATTAGTTAATACTAATTAACTAAGTATTAAACTATTAACCCAAAGAAGTCCTGAAATCCTTATCAGGTGCTTCCACACTGAAGATTTCGTGTTCAACAGTACTGTTCCTATTCTGCATGTGCACAACACAAACGTTATGGTTGATACACAAAAAGATTCTTCTTTCCTCACTTCATCTATTATTCTACAAAATATTCTCCAGTTTTAATTCTGGGAATATGTCCTTACTAATCCCTATACGCCAATTCAGGGATATTTTCTTGTCTTCCATTTCTCACATGCAAGTACGTGCACAAAACACAAATGCAGTTGCTAGTAGACTGACATGTTTATTGATGGATCATTCTTTTTACAGGCAACATGAAACAATCATTGCCACTACAAAGTAAAAGCAATGACTTTATATTTTCAAACTGAAAAGGCTTAAAATGAAATTTAAAGTATTTACTGTCTTCTTTCCGCTGTGTCTATTCTATTGATAAGTGTTTCTTTCCTTTGCAGATAACCATGCTAGTGTACCTTTCCCAGATGGGCATGAGTGATAAACCGTTCAACAAGCAAGCAGACAAGTCACTGTCAGACTGGCTTCTTGGGCTTCCACCAAAATTTCTTTTGTCTTCTAACAAGTGAGGGAAAAATAGGAAGAAAGGTGAGCTAGAATAATCTTCAGTATCTGCCCTTCAGCATCTTCTCAGCAAGCGTTAAACATTTATCACCCAGTAACAGCCCATCTGATACCCAGACAGGTCAGCACACATCCCACCTTCCCTTTCACAGCCTTCGGGCATGCAGTCTTCAGCAGGCACCCACAGAAATAGTGTCAGGAAAGTGCTGATTCAGTGGGGTTACAGTATGATTCTCAAGTACACTACATTATTTTAACTAGTTTTCTGGTTTACCGCAAACATAGTAAAAGAAGACCATATGTTTAAAATGCCATCTTCATACTGTATATCTCATATATATATATACACACACACACAAGTACGTATGTTTTTAAATCAGGTATCAAAGGAAGTGTGGTTAGTGTCTCTGAGCAACCAAATGCTACACGGGAAGGCCATCATGTTAATATGGTCTTAATATGTTAATATGCAATCCCGTGTTTCATTCACAACCTGCAGATGCAAAGCTGTTCTTCACAACCCATTCATTAAGCAGCACGGAAAGAAAGGCCAATAACTGGAGTAATGAGCACTGATGTCTTACTTATAAACTTAGCGCATGTGGTAAGTAATATATAGCAGAATTTCCCTCTAAGCCAGTAGGACACACACAGGCTTGTACATGCCGTGTAGTTTCAGATATCTCCCTTTTGGTTTTATCAACTCTGGGACCTTATCTGATTGTTCCTAATGGCAAATTGTCACTTTAAAACTACTTTTACTTCCTTAAAGGCAAGAACAGAGCATAATTATCACACTATCTTAGTACATAGCTGCAAAACTTTACACTAAAGTCAAATTGTAATTCAGATAAGAGTATGCCAAGCTGTGCCTGCCATCACTTGCAGAATTTCAAAAGAATTGTCAGGCAGGAGCCCAGGAGCCATAAATTGAAAGATGGGCTGCTCATGTCCTCCTCACACATCTAAATTTCATATAAATTGAAAGGTTCAGAAAATACAGCATAAATGCACTAGGTGCTTTCTTACAGAGCAGGTAAAACCTGTTACTGGAATTTAGCTGTGTTATTATAGGTGACTGGCAAGTAAAAGAAATTGTAGGCTGAGACAAGCAGTGCATGGCAGCCCCATGTATACTGGATTTTAGCTTTAGTTTTACTGTGCAAACCCATAAATGTTGCTCAGAAGAGGAAATTCACCTGTTGAAAAGAAGTGGGGTTCCTTTGGGGACCAAAGAAACAGAAAGAATGGAAATGGCGCCAAAAATAGTAAGACCCTTGGAAGAGCTGAGAAAACTATTCCTCTCAATGAAGTACTTCTAGAAATTACCCTGAGTTGCCAAACTACTCCTGCTGGGCCAACACACCTACAGTCTTGCTCAGCCTAAACAGTGTATGCTACTGTCCTCACTGAGTACAACACACAGTACAACATGAAAACCAAAGTTGAACAATACTTCCTTTTGGGTAAAAAGATAAAAGACATTATTATCTCAATTTTCAAATGTGCTGCAAGATATACAGTATTTTTAAGTTGTTACTTTAAAAACCTGCGATACCTTGCATTCTGAGTAAAAAATATTTTAAAAAGTTATACTACTTTTTCTCTATGCAACTCAAAATGTTTTATCGCGAACTCAAAATGAAAAAAAAAAAAAAAAAAAAGCTCAAATTCCCTCTTTTAACTATCCAATTCCAGTAATAAGCAGAATGCTTGTTCAAACAATTATCCAGGGAGGAGTTGGGGGTTGCAAGAAGAGAGGGGGGGAACCACACTGCAATTTTATTTAGAAGTGCCTTTAAATTCTGCCTTATTTAACAGATCATCCAATTGAATGGAAATGTTCTGATCTACAAGTTCTATTTGCTTCTGCAAACTGTTTACATACCCATCTGTCTGTAATGGCTCCAGGGTACTGTTCTGCTCTTTCAAGATAAATACACAACCAAAATATATGTAAAGTGGCACAGAAGGAAGTCATCATGTAAAACATAGACAAAAATTCCTTAACAATTTGCTTCTTAAGATTTTGCTTTGAGATTAAAATATTTAATCAATTAAATAAGTGACACACACAAGATCCAAGTATCCTCCCTCAGTAACATACAAATGGAAATCCTGACTTAAGTAAAAATTGAACTGCAGAGACATCATATAGAAACGGGTGATGTGCTAGGTTGGTATGTGTAACATGAAAACATGTCAGGTGGGACTGTGCTAAAAAGGAGGTCAAGTCCATCCATATAGGCCTTTGGCATATACCATTCATTGGTTCTCAAGTCACTGAGGGACTGCAGGACAAGGCTATGAATACTTTGGAAGAAAATTAAGAAATACAGAGACTCTACCAAGCAGAAACACTGTAGGTGTGACATAAGATGATTTTTCCCCTTTAAAAAAAAGCTGGTTAAGATAGATATTTTAGAATTGCTAGAGAGAAGCAGAACCTTGGCAGGTGTAAGGAAACTTCTTAGACAAAGAAATATTTCAAATCCAGATGGCATTAAAGTAATACAAACCACATCACTTGAGTAAAAGCAAAATCTATTGATGAATTAATCACTCTCCATTGTGAATGCCATAGCTGGGGAGAAAACTTGCATCAAGTACTCACAAGCAACTTGAGTCAGTAAACACATTCTTACCCATATTCCAGGATGACACCAGACCACAATTTGGACTAAGGAAGAGTAAAAATGTGTTAGCAACTTAAAAGCACTGAACTCAAGTCAAGAAGTATGAAGGAGGCTCTGGGTTCACCATCAGGACAGCATAGTCAGGAGGCTGTTTGGTCAGCTTGGCTCTGGAGCAAAGTGAGCTTGCCTGGTCCTACTACACAGTGTGAGCACGTCTAGATGACTTGCCATCAAGGACAGCCAGGACGTGAGGAAAAGGCACAGGCTGTTAGCTCACTCTCTGAAGATCTACTGCAAACAGGGTGATTATTTTTTAAACAGGATTAAAAATATATGCACTCTATCCTATCAAAATCAGTTGCATAACTCCAAGCTTCACTGTGGTTATGGCAGGAAGCTCTGATTTTACTAGTCAAACCCCATGAAACACTACCAGGAAGATATTGTTGCAAACTGGCAGCAGACAGAAAAAACACCGGGAATTTAATTTAATTAAAATGAAGTTTAATTTAAGAAAAATGATTCTTTTTTTAACCCTCTTCAGCTTCAGCAATGTTTTTAGAGGCAAAATGCAAGTGTTACTCTGTGTCTTTTGCAAGTCCATCAATAGCTTAATTCATTTTGATTAGAGAAAAAAGCGTACTGCCAAAAGACACTTAAGTCTAACATCCGTATTATTTTTCTCACCTTCTGTGACCTGGAATTTTTAATTACACAACTCTTCTCTTAGGAGAGTTTAATAGTGTAATCAGGGGCATGTGTAGGCTTTATTGTGTTAAAAGGAAACAATTTTGCCTTGCAGTCCTCTTGGCATCACAACATACCCATTAGCAATTGCTGATTTTAGCTTTTAACAGTGACTACAGCCGTATCAATTCATGACGCTGACCTCTATTTTTCTGAATGAATTAAGAGGAAGAGAAAAACGTGGCTTCCACTAAGCTTCCATTCCAGCACAGGAAATCCTGTGTGGTTAGATACAGTATGTGTCGTGCTCAGAGATTTCATTCTACTCCCCTTTAAAAGCCAACACGAGCAGCATGTCACAGGAAATTCTTCCTTATTTTCAGTAGTTCATAGGACAAGGCTTCTTTGGAAACAAGGTCAGCATGAATAGAGCATAGCTTCCTTATCGCTGCTAAGCAGCTGTGTTGAGGATGCAAGACACAACACTGCACCCTGCCTCTGAATACCTCTTTTCATAATCTTTAAGCATATGCAGCTCAAGCAGTTAGAAGTTCCTTTGTGCTTTTTTATTTTGAGATTTTTATATCCCACACTTTCTGAAAATATTTCTTTAAAAACGTACTGAGTAGCTTTAAGGTTAAACTCCACCTAAAAAAAAAAATAAAAAATCAAACTTCAGCTGCTTTCAAACAGACGGCACCACATAGCAAGGTGGAGAAAGAATTGAGTTCTTTCTCGAGTCAAGCTGACGAAAGACAAACTTAAAGCATGGAGGTTTGGCCACCTCTTTGGGAAGTATGGGGCCCAATTCCAGCCCCTGTTGCAACATACCAGTTCCAAGGTAATACTGCAAGTCTTTTACTCTCTGCCACTCCTCGGTTTTATGTAAAGCTCCATATGTTGCTTTAAAGTTGCTTTAACTTAATAAACAACTTATGAAGGAATTATATGCTTAATGAGCAAAAGCAAATGCCAGTTCTTGCTGATATAAACCACTCATAAATCATGCAAACAGTTTTCCCCATGCTTTGTACTGGAATGCAAAGTAACCAAACAACAACAGCAGCCCAAGTACACTGATGAATAAGGTGTTGCTAATTTCCCTCAGGAGAATGCCTTGAAAGGTTTGCATTGATAATAACAGCAGTACCTGAAATATTTGCATTTATATTTTGCATATTTTTGAAAGGAAGTCAAGGGATGGAGGGAAAGGAGCTTTAAAAGTAGCAGCAGTCTGTCACACAGAACTACTAGTAACTGATAGCAAACACCCCAAAGCCACAGGCAAACCTTTAAAACTAAGATGCTTAACCCCCTCACGGCCAGGCAGATGCAGAGTGGGCAAGGTCCAGCCACCACAGAAAGACAAACACATCAGTTCAGTGCTCTTGGCAGGCAAGATGCGGAGGCAGCACACTTGCTCTCATGGCACAGACTGTTTAATAAAGAACTCAGGTGGAAGAGCTCAGAGGTGAGACTCTGCCAGCATTCCTCTGCCAGAAGGGTAGCAACAGCCACCTTTGAGACATGGGACACAAAAGAAGTGAAAGGAAACATCACAGAGCAGTGAAAAATGGTGCTAGTAGTTATAGGAATATGCAGCACCCTTGCTACACTGCATTTCAATCCCATTTGATTTGAGCAACTCCAGAAGCATTTTCCAGAAGAGGTACACACACAGCAAATATAAGCCTATTATCCACAGGTTTGTCTTCCTAGTCTTCTGGCTGCAGACCCCCTTAGAAGTCGTTCACGAACTCCCAAGTGTCCTCACACTGAAAGCTCTCATGTAGTGACAGCTCCAAGATGATGAATTCTAGCATCTTGTATCCTCCTGCCAGACTGGAACGCTAAAACATTCCTCCGTTCTCCTAGACAGTATGAAAAAGGTCCTGGCAAATGCAATTACCTGGGGCAGAATCTCTCCTTTTCTTCTGAAGAAAAGCCATAATGCAGGATAGGTCAGTAGAAACAGGTGTCTTGAAGGAAATGAGGATGGTAATAATCAGCATACAGAACATTTGCCAGATGTTTGAATTCTGTCAGACACCGCAGTATCGACAGAGATGCTTTCAGCTACATTATCAGGTAAGGTAGAAAATCCTATCCTGTTCTGGGTTTTGTGAACATCCAGAAGCCATTTTGTAATCTACAAAAGAGTGACAGTAGAGTCTGCAGTGCATGAAATCGCAAACTCAATTTTACAACTATCCTCTAAAAGAAGTGGCACAGGATAAGGAAGTAACGTTTTACAACACTAGAATAGTAAGGAAGTGCAGACAGAATCACTTTGGGTGCTGAAGCAGGTAATTGGCACCATATTCCTATGACACTGGGACAATGTAAATAAGGTTAATTTTGCAGCGTGAACAGCAACACATTGGCTTTACCCTAAAGTGCAGAGTAGTAACTCCTCGCAAAGCAGAAAGGTTTCTCTCCAGGCATCCAAAGCTTAGGCCCCTCCATTTTTCTCAGCATGCTGCTGTTACCTTAAATCTCAAACTTCAATATAATTTATGCAGCCAGCACATTGTATTTAATACCTTAACTCGTGGGATAACTAATAGGATAGATATTTCTTTAATTGTAATCTACGGCTAAAAAGAAAAAAAAAAAAAAAAAAAAACAAACCAACAAACCCCCGCCACACAAACCACATCCGCTCACTTAGATCTTTTAACAGTGGTTTTGGATTTGCTGTTCCATCTGACTTACAGTCATATCTGAAACCAGACAAAGAAGGTACAACTGGTTTCAATGTACCAGGAACTAATCCCTCAGCAGAGCATACTGCACTCTGAAGTTTTTCCTTTAGATTTATTTATCCCTAGAAATTTGACTCTGTGCAAAGCCATAAAACATCATCTTAAAATGAAACTCAGCAAGTACTTGTGTTGGTACAACTCATGGGCATGCTGATAAGATCCTCTGTTTGACTTCCGTGCATTTGACAGGGCAAGACCTTGATTTTTTTTCTGGACATGAAGTTAAAGTGAAGCTGAAAAGGAGGGGGTTGAAGTGGTATTTCTGTTCTGACAGCAACTATGGAAAATCTGAAGCAGCTTTTTTTCAGTATTACTCAAACTAGTAATTAAACCTGACCGGTGCCTGACCAGTTCGCCAACGGGCTGTTTATCTGTAGGCAGCAGGGTCCCAGAACACAGAAGTGATGGGTCAGAAGAGCCCTTCAACATATCAGGTAGGTGCAGGAGGTGCCAGGACTGCCTGGCACAAGGGCTGCTGAAGCAGCTATGGCTGTTCCCAGTGCTTGCCCAGGCTGGTTCCACCTCACAGAGGAGAGACCAGGCTCTGGCTCATGTCACCAGAGTGTCACCCCAGCAACCCCCACTGCCAGACCTCAGAGCTCTGCAGTCCACAGCCTGCAGAGGCTGTCGGGTTTTGCACAAGGCTTTGAATTTGTGAAATCTGTACTGCTTGGCTCAAGTACATTTATTGCTTAGTCTACCAGGACCTGTTACATCAGAAACAGTAAGGAAAAGCCACTGCCTGAATCATATACAGCCTAAACTACTCATGATAAATGCAGGCTAGCTATAGGAAAGGAAACTGCCAGCCTAGAAACCGCCCCCCAGAGTACACAGATTCCAGGAAGCCACTATTGACAAATTCTAATAATTTCCATTATGGTTGTTTAGGGATTATTTGCATGTAGTAGACTGTAAGGTAGAAAGGGGAGAAATAACACTAGAGCTGAGCCTAAGCAAGGCAGCAGAAAGCATGATCATAAAAGCAAGGGGGCATTAACTGAAGTCATTAAGAAGGACTAGTTGCTCAAGCGACTCAGCTTTAGGTCAGTGTCAAATTCTTTTCAGAATCATGAAAATCATCAATATTCATCTCTTTTCTGGCAATAAGTCTCATTCTTTAGATTCCGCTGTTAACAGAATAATCCAGGCAGAAGAAAGTTGGAAGTTTCTTTCTGGAACAGTCAGACCCATCCCTCTGCAAGTGATTTTCATCTTATGGGAAGAATACTCCTCTTTTTCAGTTCTGTCTTTGGCACAGAAGTATTTAATTCTAGTGACTGCAAGACAAAGTACATTATGAGGTTCATTACCTCTCACATGTAAAAATACACTCTTCTGTAACTTATACCTGCCAAAGATGTTTCATGTAGTAACAGACTCCCAGGCCAGATGAAGGGACAAAACAAACAAACATTAATGTACTTGGAGAGCTATGAAATTCCTGGAGCAACAGGCCACTTAGAAATTGCAGAGGGCCTTGGGGGGCTGAAAAATTCCACTATAGCACAAGAGGCTAACCAACGGACAGCTTCAGTGGGACAAGGGTGGCAAAAAACAACCCAAAACAAAAACCCCTCCCACATCCTCGTTATTACGGTACGAATTCTAAATGTTACGGGGTGAATCATTCAACCGGTCTCCATAGAGGCTTGATGTTTTCCATCCAGAAACGAGCATCCATTTCATCACTGTGGTCACTTGAATTTCAAGGGTTCCCTTGCCAGTGGTAAACTGATCTGTCAGAGGCCACAAAGGACCCCATATAAGAGGAATCAGCTTTATTGCTTTTTATTGTTCTTTCAGGCAAGAAATATTTTAATCTCACTAGAACCTTTGCCAGGCCGTTAACAAACAGGCAGGTCATTTGTGCAGAGGCTTTCACCCCACCATACCAGAAAAGGAGGAAAATGGTAGTTAATATTGGAAGAAGCAGTTCTGTTTAAAGACAAAATAAAACAAAAAGCACATTCACATTGTCAATAAAGAGGATTTAGAAGATATACCTACTGGCTCTAAAATCTTATGTTTTTATAGCATGAAGAGTAAGATATTTGGTATTTGTTCGGGGAAACAACTGATCAAGCTCCTTCTACATAAGGACACTTTAATATTTGAGCAATAAACACAGAAATGTAGCAATTAATGACCCTGATGTTTTTAACAGCATACAGCCGAAGAGATTTTCCTCTAATGGAATTACGAAACAGAAGCATGCCTTGTTTAGCACGTTAACAAGCTTGCATTTACTGCTGTCGGCATTAGACCTCCCAGCACAGCCGTCATCCACATAATCAATGAAAATAGTTTGCAAAATGCCACTCCGATATTAGTCAGACAATGTTATTCACCCAAGGAAAGATCTCTAAGTTTAGGAATAAGAGTAGCATTTTTCGGCATGGAAACTGGTTTGTCAACAGCCATTCTTCTGTACAAAACCTCCAACAATGCCAGCTCAGACCAACAGTAGCCTCATTTATTGGCGGGAAAAAAAGGCGTCCCTTTGTACCATCAGTTTTGTGCCCTTTCAATAGCAGCTACGGTGGTAGACTGGTGTGGACAATCGCAGTGACCATCTGTGACTAGGAGACAGTTCCATAGCTGCAAGACTAACCTAGGTTCAACATTGCCACATCTTGCCCTGCTGAGTCTTTCATATGGCTTTGAAAAACTTAATGAAAATGGATACATTCAAAGCTGAATAAAAAGAGGTCTCAACAGGCTTGACCCTAAACCAAAACAATGGAACTGTAATGCCAGCACCATTGTAGCAACACGACAGATGTAGGTCGTGCTAGCTTTCATCTGTAGCTGTGACTGATAGCTTGCAATTTGCTGACAAGACGTATAAAGTTTCCATTTTTGTTTGGTTTGTAGGCATGAATTTCAAGGGTTCAATTAAGATGGAAGATGCACTTTTTGGGGGGGGAGTTGTTCACAGAGAAAATTCTTGCAAAGACTATAGTCAGCATGTGTCACTGATCCAGGGAAATTCTTGTCCTAAATCCACCCTGCAGAACTTATCCTAGAATTATTCAGTACAGGATTCATTTCAAAAGTTTACAGAGGAGTATCACTGCTTAAACAAAGGTTAATTCACAATATCTTTTGTTTCAGTCCAGACTTTAATAGCTATGTACTAGTATCTTCCTGATTGCTTTAATTATGTAATCTAAGTTGTATTAAATTTAGTTAATTAGCTCCATAAATCTATCCATCATAAGCACAGGTTCACTGCTGGCACATCCTCACCACGTGTTCCGTCCTATTTGGATCAAGGTGAAGAAGCGATTTAAATTGGAGCTATGGAAAAACAAACAAACAGAATCTCCTAATCTACACAGATGACTTGAACAGCAGCCACAGGGAGTTTTACAAGCAACACATTCTTCTCTGTTCTTCCCGGACAGAGCAGTTTCGGGAATTATACAATGGTAGCAGAGCCAAATCATGTTAGAGCTGCCCTGGTATGACAAAATATCTCCAGAAACACCAACATCGAAAGCCATCAAGACGTGACAGCAATTAGTTCCTAAATTCCCCTGAATTTGTAGGCCGCTCCCTTTCTCTGTACTCCCTTGTGTGGTCTAGGTGGGCTAGCAGGGGAAAAGTTGGCTGACCTTAAATCAGCAGATTCAGAAGGTCATCAGGAAAGCTTCCTGCATCTTCCTCTTTCTCCTGTAGGTAGAGTAAGCAGTGACATATTGCACAGAAACCTCTTCCAGTCTGAAGGCAAGCTTCAAGACAGTTGTTAGAAGACTCAGGAAATCTTTAACTGTTTGGGGTCATGGAAACATATTTGCATTTCATTTCCAAAGAAAATGCTTCTTAAAAACAGAAACACACATTCAAGCAAAAACTACCCCCCCTTTTTTCCCCATTTCTTGTCCAGAAGGCAGGGGGGTGAAGGAAGTAGAAATCTGCATGAGATGGCTAGGAAAGTTTTAGTAACTAAGGTAAAAGACTATACCAAGTCATTTTACAGTAAGAGTCATGCAATGTATTTGGTGGCATATAATGCCACCATCATGTAGTAAGAAACCCTGTATCCCAATCCCACATAAGCTGGTGGCAAAAGGATGTCTGGCCAAACTGATGAGGAAAGCTTTCGAACTGGAATGACAGAGGAGGAAGATAACTACAATCCAGTGAGAAAGCGGACGACCAGAATGACAAGCAAACAGGCTAAAGTAACGTGGACAAGAGAGATCTTGTAATCAACAAAAGAGAGTTGAAGGGAGACCACCTCAAGTGTATGCACAGAAATAAGAAAGTACCTCTAGGAACGGTATCATGGGGGAAGCTCACATATTCTGTGAAATCAGCATGACTGGGATACTTCTCTGACGTGCCTGTACACTAACATTTGCAGTGTGGAGAACAAACAGGAGGTATTAGAGATCTGATTGCAGTTGCAGGGCTACAATCTCATCAGGATCAGAGAGTTGCAGCAGGATGGCTCACACAACTGGAGCACTACAATGGACAGATACAGGTTCTTTGGGGAAGGACAGGCCAGGACACAGAGAAGAGGGCCTTTTATGTGAGGAAGCAGTGGAAATGCAGGGAGCTCCGCCCTGGGATGGACGATGAGCCAGCTGGGATCTTATGGGTCAGTATTAGTGTGCAGACCAACATGGGCAGCACTGTGGTGGGTGTCTGCTACAGACTGCCCAATCAGGAGGAAACAGAGTATGAGGCATTCTTTGGGCATCTGGAAGAAGTCTCACTTTTGCAGGCTGTAGTCTTCATAGGAGACTTTAACCACCCTGGTAACTGCTGGAAAGGCAGCACAGCATGGCACAAGCAATCCAGGTCTTTGGAGCACACTGATAATAACTTCCTGACACGTGTGATCAAGGAGACAATGAGGGGAGATGCTCTGGTGGACCTCGTACTTATAAATAAGGAAGAACTGGCCAGGAATGTTAAGGCTGGAGCAGTCATAGCTGCAACAACCATGAGATGGTGGAGTTCAGGATCCTAGGAGGAAGGAACGAGACAAATAACAGGATCACAGCCCTGGACCTCAGGAGAACAGACTTCAGTCTGTTCAGGGACCTGATAGCATCCCATGGGATATTGTCCTAGACAAATGAGAGTCTAGGACAGATGGTTGATTTTCAAGGATCACCTCCTCCAAGCTCAAGAATGGTCCACCTCAATGAGCAGAAAGTCAAGCAAGTGTGGCAGGAGGCCTATGTGGATGAACAAGGAAGTCCTGACAAAACTCATACATAAGAAGGAGCCATATGAGAGGTGGCAACAGGGACAGGTGACCCAGGAAGAATACAGAGACACTATCTAAGCATGCAAGGACAAAGTTAGGAAAGCCAAAGCTTGTCTGGCGTTGCATCTGTCTAGGGACATGAAAGGCTACATGAAGGGCTTTTGCAGGTGCACCATCAACAAAAGGAAGACTAAGGAAAAATGTGAGGCCACTACTGAATGGAGCAGAGAACACGGTGACAAAGGATAGAAAAAACACAGAGTTACTCGATGCCATCTTCACTTTGGACTTTAGTGGCAAGACTTGCCTTTGGCAGTCTCAGGTTCCTGAAACTAGTGAGCAAGTCTGGAGCAAGCAGGTACAAGAGGATTACTCTAGGAAACATTTATGCAAACTGAACATATGTAAGTTCACTAGACCTGATGGGATGCAGCCATGAATGCTGAGAGAGCTGGTTAATGCCATTACAAGGCCACTCTTGATTATCTTCAAAAGGTTATAGCTATCGGGAAAGGTTCCTGAGGACTAGTGATGAGTGGTGTTCCTCAGGGGTCTGGTATTGGGACTAGTACTGTTTAATATCTTCATTAATGATACAGAGAGTAAGATTGAGTGCACCCTCAGTGAGTTTGCAGATGACACCAAGCTGAGAGGTGCGGTTGACATGCCTGAGGGAGAAGTGGGCCCGTGTGAACCTCATAAGGTCCAACAAGGCCAAGTGCAAGGTCCTGCACATGGGTTGGGGCAACCCCTGGTATCAAAACAGGCTGGTGAAAGAAGGGATTGAGAGCAGGCCTGCTGAAAAGGACTTGGGGGTACTGGTGGATGAAAAGTTGGACATGAGCCAGCAATGTGTGCTCACAGCCCAGAAAGGCAACCATAGCCTGGGCTGCATCCAAAGAAGCATGGCCAGCAGGTCGAGGGAGGTGATTCTGCCCCTCTACTCTGCTCTGGTGAGACCCCACCTGCAGTGCTGCCTCCTGCTCTGGGGCCTCAGCACAGGAGAGACGTGGATCTGTTGGAGCAGGTCCAGAGGAGGGACACAAAAATGATCCGAGGGCTGGAGCACCTCTCCCATGAAGACAGGCTGAGAGAGTTGGGGTGCTTCAGCCTGGAGAAGAGAAGGTTCCAGGGAGACCTTATTGCAGCTTTTAAGTACTTAAAGAGGGCTTGTAAGAAAGATGGGGACAGACTTTTTAGTAGGGGCTGTAGCAATAGGACAAGGGGTAATAGTTTTAAACTAAAGGAAGATAGATTCAGACTGGATATAAGGAACATTTTTTTTTACAATAAAGGTGGTGAAACACTGGCACATGTTGCCCAGGGAGATGGTAGATGCCCCATCCCTGAAAACATTCAAGGTCAGGTTGGACCTTGCTGTGAGCAACCTGATCTGGTTGAAAATGTCCCTGTTCATTGCAGTTGCACTAGATGACCTTTAAAGGTCCTTTCCAACTCAAACTATTCTATGATCCTATGACTAGAAAAAAAGAAAAATACGACTTCTATCCTCAAAAAGGAAAAGGAGGAAGATCCAGGAACTACAGCTCAGCCAATTTTACCTTGATCCCAGGGAAGGAGCAAGTAATTTTGGAAATAATTTTGAAACATATTCAGGACAAGAAGGTGATTTCAAGTAGTCAGTATGTATTCATGAAAGAAAAATCAGGCTTGACCAACCTGATAGCCTCCTACAACGAGATGATTCACTTGGCAGATGAGGGAAGAACAGTGAATGCTGTCTATCTTTACTTTAGTAAGGCTTTCAGCACTGCCCCCTACAATATCCTCATGGAAAAACTAATAGAAGTATGGGCTAGATGAATGGACACTGAGGTAGACTGAAAACTGAACTGTCAATGTCACAGGCTTGTGATCAGAAGTATAAGGTCCAGCTGGAGGCCAGTCATTAGTGGTGTACCCCAGGGTCTGATACTGGGACCAGTATATCCTCATTAATGACCTGGGTGATTGGTCAGAGTGCATCTTCAGGAAGTCCACAGATGATACAAAACTGGGAAGAGTAGCTGATACACCATATGGTTGTGCTGCCATTCAAAGGGACATACAGGAAGAAGCTGAGAGAGATGGATTGTTCATCCTGAAGAAAAAAAGGTTCAAAGAGGATCTTAATGTGTAAAAATATCTGATAGGGTTTAAGGGAGAGGAAGAGATAAGATGGAGCCAGACTCTTCTCAGTGATGCTCAGGCATAGGTCAAGAGGCAATGGGCACTAATTGATATTCAGGATAAAAAGACCTTTTTAAATTTCCACTCTCAGGTTACTAGTATCTCCCTTACGTGAGGTTACCGTACTGATCCTTGTGACAAATGAGAACGAGTCATGATCAAGTCAGCCAACAGGAAGAGCCATTTAGTAGCACATTCTATAAATGCAACACAATGTCCCTGCCTCTCCTTCCTGTAAAGGATCCCACATGCCAGTTGAGGTTGTTCCAAGCGGGGTAGGGGAGGACAATAGCTTTATTCTGCAAAATAATTACTCGTATGGGATGCAGCAAAGGGGATGCAAGATGTGTGTCAGGGCAGGTGATTTAAAAAGGTTCTGAGTATACTATTACTGTGAAGTATCCTTTGCATCTCCACAAGTAAGATGTGCTGTGTTCTGCACTTAAAATGGAGTTTACTGTTCAGCCAATAAAACTAGAATATTTCTAGAAAAGGCCACAAAATAAAATTTTGACCAATGAAGATCACATCAGTTATTTAACACAAAGGGCTATGCCTTTCCTCTCCAAAAGCCTGACCAAAAGTCCGTGTAAGTCAATAGTAGCTTTCTTCTGAATGTACCAAGTTTTGATTAGGTCTTTTAAAGAGACATTATGGATTCTGCTCTGGAAAGCACTCTCTTGATAGGAAAGAGCAAGAGGCTGTAAAATACCCAAAGAGATAGGTAATTAGGGAAATGGACTATCTCGAGCCATGTCTGAGAGCTCTTCTACCCAAACAAGGAGTAGAATCAATTGTTTCCCAGACAACAGTGGCCTTTTGTCTTTGTTGGATTTGGCATTTAAACTGCAGAGGACAGGCACAGGACAGATGGCCAAAGCTTCATCACAACTATCTTCTTAAATGAGTTTTTTTAAAAGAACACCTTAGGACAGGAGTCCATTAGATAAGCAAATGCAAAAGAAAACCAGCTTCAAATCTGCTAGGTTTCCTCTTACCAGTGTCTGTTGGGAAGAGGAGGCTACAGTTTGTATTTTTGCCAAAGGTCATTTCAGAGACAAATTAAGAAACCCTTGAAGCTACTACATACTATTCCTTAAAGGTCCCAGTTTTATAATTTATTGCACACTGGCAATTTGCTGAGGCTGCGCAGAACGTTACTGACTTCAAGACCTGGGCAACACAGAGTAGTCTACACCCCAGAACAGAGTAGAGCAGATTTATTGTCATTCTTCATGTTTAAAGGAAATACCACATCATATTTAGATCATACAAACTAAGTACAAAGATGAGTAAGGGAAGAATGCAATTACAATGCATGTACAGACCTAAAACCAAAATATGGTAACAGCATAAACACTGCTATTAATTTTACATTGCAATAAAGGTATTTCGTGTATGAAAAATTAAAGTGAGCAAGAAAACCCAAAACCAAACCACTAAATAAGCTGAAAAATATTTCCTTAAAATATCTTGACTCAGATGCTCAGGGATGTGGAGAAGGGGAATCTTATTTTAAGAGCTTCCCAAGTAAAAACTACTGGTTTATTGTAAACTCAGTACTTAACTTTGTAAGCAGATGTGCTTCTTCCAAACTTCCTCCACCTCATCCATTGTTTCATTTATTTATCTGATTTAATGCAAGTTTTTCTTACACAAAGCAAAAAAGAATGCAATTGAAACTCCTGTCCTAATTAAAGGTTTCTTTGTTCTATTATGTACCTTACTTGAATCCTCAAGACTGAGCAGTCCAGTATTGCCCAGAAGAACAATACATATTTAAATCGCTAACCCCCACAAGGGAAGAGAGTCTGTTTGGAGCTCTGCAGTAACTATAACAAACTGGCTTGGGGACAAAATGCTATTAAAAAAATACATATTAATCTAAACGTTCTTCCTGACTCTAACAGTCCACACCCTGTACCCACTTATCTTTACATTTCTAACGCTTTGTACATATACAGTCATGTGCATCTGCCTCCTGTACAAGCTCATGAGGTTTGAACTGTGGAGAGAGTGGAAGTAGCGACCATTAAGAGACAGAGTTACTCAGAATTAGGTATAGTGTCAGAACACACCACAGGATTTGCACTACCACTCACGAGACTTTTGCAAACAAGAGAGACTTCCACAAACAGCTGCATTTCTCAGAAATTACTAGCCCTGGTAATCACTGGCAAGACATGTAGGACAGCAGCTTTCAGGCAGGCTACAGATTTTGTGCTCAAAGATAAACATGACCAACAACCTCATCCCACTCAAAATAGATGCAAAACTTACTTTTTCAGCTCAACTTTTCATAGGTAACCTGCAGACATGAGCCATTCCTGCAGAATGATAAAGATGCACAATGTCGGCGTCACTTGTAAATTCCGTAGGTGGGAGCCACTGAACACAACAGTGTCAAGTCTCTGAACATCATCCTGTTAGAAATTTGCAGATGTCTATTGAAATGGTGTTCAGTTCTGTTTGAGAACATAACATAATCTAAGAGGCTCCCAAGGAAAATGCCTTACAGCTGTTCGTTCATCTCTTGACCAAGCATATTACCTTCCCACACATCCCAAGTATGAGCACGATACAGGCAAAAACTCATTCAGTAATGGGACAGCACCTGCAACCAGTCCCCAGGCATATAACATGGTGCACACATACCCTATTTCTCTGACATGCATTTCAGGTCACAAGACAAAAGTATATCTTGTCACAATAGAAGGAGGGGATGTAGGGCTGTGAAGAAGTGGGGCAGAAAAATCCTTGTAATAACTTGGCCCACAGCTTGCCCCAAAATTCTACCAGGAGCAGCTCTCTGGATGGAGGCGATTCTGATAAACTGGGTCTGGTCTATGGACCACAGGTTAGCTCTGTTTGTTGAAGGCTACAGAGTATCATCATTATGGATTCAGGGAACTGCACTGAAAGTAAAAAAAAAAATCACTTTCTGGTTAGTACTCTGTGTTTTATACACACACAAACAACGTTCAGCAACACTATCCTGTCACCAAAGTACTTTTTCTGTGACAATGTATAGGGAAACAGCATGCCATATCTGTAAAGCAATTCAGCGAACCTCTTTGAGATATGAACTCAAAGCTTCTTAATATTAACACAACTTTTGTTCATGAGGCAAAAATCATTCTCCCTGTTCAATCTTCTATAGAACCTTCATTCCATCAATATTGCAATTTCACAGCTAAACATATTAATAGGGTCATAAATATTCAGATTATGTAATAAAGACAGTGAAAGCAGATGATAAAATGCTGTTAACATTCATTTACAGCAGCTGGGAAGGCCCTGCCAAATGTTGCTTTACATAACAGGTCGTGACGCTCTGACTGCATTAAGCTTTCTGATCACTCTTCCTTTATCTGCTATGATTTTGAACACAATACGAGACAGCGCAGACTAACCAATGGATTTAGAAGCCCTTTCAAGCACACCAACATTTCAAAGGTTTAAAAGATTAAAGTATCATAAAGAGCCTTGTGGTTACTATGTTTGTGCTTTTGCATTTTATAGTGCAGACATGAAAGTGACATTCACATCATTTATCTGCATTAGCTGCACAATTCAGTGCCTCCAATAAATTTTAAAAGTGAGTTTATTTTATTGTACCATACTTTAGTTAAGCTATATGTAAAAGAGGAAAACAACATTCAGTAAATTGAAAACATCTCCACTACAGTTTTCACAAGGCATCTTGAGTACTACTGAACCATTCTGTAACGTGTGCATAGTCCTGTCTGCAACCTACGTTAATTTTATCTTGAGTTGCAACTGAATCAGGTGACAATTCTTGCTTTGCCTCAGTATATTCTGCATTACATTTCCTTCGTTTCAGTATAGTCTCTGCTACACTTAAGAAGTCAGGATTTCCAAAGCACGGGTCAGCTCTTAGGCAAGCATCAGCCAGGCACATGGACTGTGGGACTAGGTCAGAGTGTTTTACTGTAAAAAACGATGACTCACAGTTTGATTAATTCGTTTTGCATATTTGCCAAAATGCCAAAATTAAGCCCAATCCTGCAGACGTTTATGGAGATTAGTAGCCCTAGGAAGGTTAAGAGCTCTGGTGAGATCAACAAATTAATGTGTGCAAAGTAAACAAGGCTGTGCATAACAGGACACACACGGCAGCTACTACATGCTTGTAAAAGCATGTAGTACTTCATTCATCCCTCCAGCCCCGTATTCGTTAGCAACTATTCAGAGCACTGAATACATCACAAAGCCTAATGCTTTAACTGCCTGAAATTTTACAGCAGTGGGTCTCAAGCTTTTCCTACAGCCAAGGCTCATTAGAGAGAACTGACATGTCTACACACAACTGAGGCGTTTCAGCAGCACTTACCAGCTCCAGCTCCACCCTATCCATGTGGGGCAAGGCTGCTTCAGCAAGGCCCACCTCACCACTTGGGAAACCGCAAGCTAAAGTAAAGGAGACCTGACTAATTACCAGATGTTGGCAAAAATCTTAGCCATTACAGGAAAAATAAAATTCACAAAGGGAAACACCAGTTGCATCAATACTCATTCAGCGTTGTGAAGTCTGCATCAAATTGCAAGGAACTCGGTACTTGGATTTTGATTTGTGTAAGACTACCTTCAGTCACTTCTGGAGATTCTTGGCAGTTGATTCAGTCCCCTGAAATTAAGATCTCTCTTCCCTTTAAATTCAGCGCTCTTGCCCAAGTTAGAGCAGAGTCTTGTCCCTGCCTTGCAGAAGGAGAGACCAAAGCGTTTTTTCACTAAGTTAGGTCTATTTGCACAAGAACTACAGAAGAGGTATGTCTTCCCAAAATCACAGACGCTTGAGATGAGATTCACAGGGGTAATTCCAAGGTTATAAACACACTGTAATACAAATAATGACCCATACGATCCTAATAACAGATCTGAATCCCCACTGCACAAGTTGCAATGTCCAACTTGTAATTTAAAAATCTCTTTCAGAGTATCTTGCAAACAGACCTACAAGCAAGGTGGTATTCCTTAACTAGAGGTAGTTATCATAGCTATTGCCATGATCTCACATACCACTGATATATTATGAACTGAGAAAAAAGTAATTGCAGAGACCTAAAAAATAACAATAATTAAAAAATAATAATGTTTGGAATTAAATTTACTTTAAAATATTGTACCACAAGCAATGCTAAAGAAAAAAAGCCACATTAAGTATGTGCAGAGCATGTGCTCTGCAAGTCAGGTATTACAACTCAGAAAAAAACAGATTACATATAAATACTTAAAGTTAGGGAACTGATGTTTCTATTAAGTCTTCACATATATTCTATCTCCTTATTTACAGTATCTTTAATAAGCTTATAAGCATCCTCTTATCCAGTAGGAACTGCTACTGATTCAGGATGCATGAGCTATTCATTTAATACAACATTCAATTACATTTTTTTTAAAAAAAGTAATCAGATAAATAGCTAGGTAAATTAAGGGGTAACCGAGTAGAGTGCAGGACAGAACTGAGAACAAATTGTTCTTCCCAACACAAAATATGCTAGTGCACAAATTCAGAAACATACCTGAAGGGTCTTCTTAAATCTTCTATTTAAATTAAGTTGAAAAGAATTTGGACATTTCCATAATTTCCATCTTCTTGCCTGATTCTGAGCCATGGTACTTTGCATACAGCTGTTCAAACAACCCAACTTCACCACATGCAGCTGATAGTACAAGTAAAGAATCGGCATGTTAATGCATCCAAGTAAAACCCAGTATCTACGAGCACCTTGGTTGCTTGAGGTACTGTCTACTGTCCTCCAAAACAGTTCTGCAAATGAAATAACCTGATCAAACTACCATGACTGAAAAAGAGTTCTTCAGGATTCCCTCTTACAGCTATATTAATGCACTACAATCATTCACCTCTATTCACTAAACCCCCAAACATTCACTGTTATTTGACTAACTGCAGGCTTGCCTCAGTAATATTTGCAGATACCCCCCCGCCCCCACTTCTTTCCTCTTTAAACATCAGTTGAGGTAATTTTTCCACTCTCTAAAATAAATAAATAAATCCGTACTCTTCACAGATATGAAATCAGTCAGGAATATTTGCAGAGTAAGTTTCTGGTAGCTGCAGTGAAAGCTGTTTGTGAATTTGCAATTCAGGCAACTGGGGAGCAGAATCGCTGTGGGACAGAGGACTGAACAGGCTGAATGCTGCAGGAAGAGCCACCGGAGCAAAGGTTCATCCAAACAAACATTCATTTGTGAACTTTTTCTGAACAAACATTTTTTCATAAATTTTCTGCAAAACTAGAGGCAATCTGCCAAAAATTGCCTTAAACGCTGGCAGACCGTTAAAATTAAAAATCAATACAAAGGGAAGAGTTGAGGGTTTTTTTCTGCATACTGTATGACCACATGCAATGAATAAATAAGGTATCATCTGAATACTTCCCCCTCCACATTAATAATGTAGGGATTCTTAATTTAGAATGGCCACACAAATATATCAGTCCTACAGCCCTCCCTCTTTTCCATTTCTTTAAAAAAGAAGTAGAGCAGGAGCACACGCTTGCTGGAACACATAGTGAGACCTGCATCTCTCAGGTGACTGCTCTAACTGCCAGGCAATGGATTCATAATCACTCTGTAAATAATTAAATATTCATTAAGTCTGGGGAAAAAGCAGAAGAGCTTCAACAAACAAGAGAACAGGGAGACTTGTCCCAGAATACTTTGTTCCCTAGTTCTCAGAGCAATCATTTGCAAGGTGCGAGACCTGGATTCAAGAGTCAATGTTGAATAAAATAGGGGTAACAAGGTGTGAAACCAGACTCCTCATCTGATCAGGTCTGATCAGGTTCCTAACACTGCAATATCCTACGTATTTCTGCATGGCTCAGCAAAAGAAACTAACATTTTTAGGTCTTTTCTGGTGGCAGCTCAGATGACATCAGCATGGATGGGGCTGGCACTTACCTCTTGCCTCTGCCAGCTGAAGGCAAGACAGTTTCCGGACTATAAATAAGGGAACTATGTTAGTGAGATGCTTTGCTTCAAATTATAACTCCTGCAAACAGTCTGCAGAATAAACATGCAGGCCAGTATATGCAGTCACATAAACATACCCACAGCCACCTCTGAAGTGAGACAGCAGCCAAAGGGGAACAAAACACGGTATCTGAACAGCAAACATAGAGTTCTTTTATGGATTTAATCCCATAGGGTATTTTTCACCCTAAGCCTCTTTGAGCCCATATGGAAGAGTGTGAAAACTGCTGTTGTAGCCTGGAAGTCCGCTCTCTCAGGCCTGAGCAGAGGCCTCCCTTGTTACACAGAGGCCATCCTGCAACAACCAAGGAATGACACAGAGGTATACGAACTGGTTGGCAGGCCACCAGCAAGGCATGAACTTGGCATCTCCTTCAACAGTCCCCCTGCCGACGCATCTCCTCTCACCAGTAACCCACTACTTTGCCAGTCAGGGTGGCACATACTGGAGGAATTGCACCTTGGCTCTTATTTTCACTGATTTTCCCCTTTTAATATGAAAAAGAGGGTCTTCTTGCTCAGCATTATCAAGCCAGTTATAAAGGATGGTCCAGAAAGTTTTCCCAGAGATGTTCTGAAAGACGAGCAAAAAAGCTGTGAGGCAAATTTCATGCACATTAGCTGCTTCATCTTTGGTGGTCAGAGTTATCCTTGCTCTTTCACCAGGCTCTCAGTACTGCATGCCTCATTGCAGCCTAGTGCAACACATATATACTTCACCAGAATATTTTTTAAGACATAAAAGCAGCCTCATAAGGAAAAGTGCTCCAGTTTTCTGTATGTAGGTACAGTCAGCCAAAGCCACACATAATTCAGTATTCAATTCCTCTTGTTCTGCTATGCTAGCAGGTAGAAGTAACACTGGAGCCCTGCTCAAATACAGACTATTTTTCTTGTCCACAGTTTTGCCATTAACATTTTCATATTTTTCTTTACTTAAAGTACTTGGGCACATGGATAACAAGGAGGTGATTGGGGACAGGCAACATGGCTTTACCAAGGGCAAATCGTGCCTGATGATCTTGGTATCCTTCAATGACAGGGTTACAGCATTGGTGGACAGAGGGCAGCCAACTGACATCATCTGCCTGGACTTGTGCAAGGCATTCGACACTGTCCCACACAACATTCTGGTCTCTAAACTGGAAGGACATGGATTTGACAGATGGACCACTCATTGGATAAGGAACTGGCTGGAAGGCCACATCCAAAGAGTTGCCATCAACGGATTGATGTCCAGGTAGAGACTGGTGATGAATGGCGTTCCTCAGGGGTCAGTACTGGGGCTGGTGCTGTTTAACATCTTTGTCAGCAACATGGACAGTGGGACTGAACTAGTCAGCAAGTTTGCCCACTGAACCTCAGCAAGTTTGCCCATGACACCAAGCTG
>JMFS01108143.1:0-10603 GCA_000699545.1 Podiceps cristatus
CCTGGTCCGGTTACCGTTCGGAGTTAAACCACGACAGGAGGTACCTGCTGTGGAGAAAGAGCCCGCACGGAGCAGGTAAGCCTGCAACTAGTCTGCGCCGACAAAGGATCCTCCTCTGAATTTCAGTCCTGTGGTAGAATATTATAAATGCTCGAGCCCATCTTTCTACATGCAGTGCCCAGTGGGCACGAACATAGTCCTCATCCGCAATGTGTTGGTCTCGGGAAAGTGGCCCTCACCCGTGCCGCTAGCTGCCACCTCTCCCACTTTGTGCAGCAGAAGGAAGGTTTTCTACCTTCGCTTTACCACCATTCCCATGTATGCTGTAGTGCTGTCTAAAGGATGAACACAAATACCCAGTGACAGCCTTTTCCTGGAATACTTTGCCATCTAACCGATATGGTTTGGGGTTGTTCGGTGGTTTTTCCCTTCCTTTAAATAATGCCTAGTTCAGCTTCTTTTCCCATCCTTGCTAACCCTCTGGCATAACAGATGGTTGGCACAGCGTCATTTCCCCAGAACAGTAGCAGAGCTATTTCCACAGACGAGGCTCATTTCTGAGAGCTGGGTACTTATGGAATACTCCACACATTTATCTCACTTTCAGAAGGAAAGGCTTTTAGAGATCTGAAGTTCCAAATTAGTTTTATGGGCCTGGAGTGTATTTTTCTTTCAAAGAAACAAATCATAGGCACTGCCGACAACATAATTGAGTTCCTCCTGGTTTGTGGCCATCATAAACTGTACCAAGTATACACACCTGTCTTACTCCTTGGTGGGTCAGTGATTACGAGGTTTTCATTTTGGGGCATTTTGCTGTCACCTGGCAGCCATTTGTAACCAACTAATGCACATCCTTTCAGAATGAGGGCCATGTTTCCTAGGACTGTCTTTCTCAATTCCTTTCTGCTGACCGTGATCAAAGCTCCGTCCGAGTGCCATGCTTATCATTTGCTTCTGCAAAGTTGGCTGTAAAGAAATGCCAGCAGCAATGTGCTTGGCTCACTTCCCAAGATCTAGGTCTAAACTTCTACAAGACTGCCAGCTATGACTTCAGGGAGAAAAAAAAAATATAATGAAGACAAAAGATAATTAACCTGTTGATCCAAGCATTGAGTATTCACCAAGGATGGTGAAAGGTGTTACATAAAAGGTTTAAGAATGGGACTACATTAGTTATCTAAATCCAGATGAGAATAGCGAGAAAGAGACAGACTAAAAATTCTAGATCCAGATCCAGATCTTGATTTAAATTACAGGCAGAAATAAATTTGTTGCAATTCAGCTGATATTTGAAATGGCTTTAATGGGAGGGAGACATCTTTCCTATTAAAGTCTCTAAGTAAATGAAGTATTTCACAAATCTGACATATGAACATCAATCTGAAATTTTGGGAGGCACTTTTTCAGAAAAATAAAGGACTGATTAAGTAACAGTCCCAAGAGTCTTTAATGTATTCTTGTGGGGGTATCTACAGACAGCTGAAAGGCAACTTTTTACTTTCAGCAAATTAATAAAAGAAAATAATTGATATTTGCAGCCCTTCAAAGTCGATACTTTGTGCTTAGTTAAGTGCAGAATATAATCAAAGGAATTGGGGAACACTTAGTTTTTCTGAGCTTTTAACCCAAAGAACACTTTACCTACAGTTTGTACAAATAAAAGTAATGAGATTTTTATTTAGAGCTACAGAGGAGCCTTTCCCCCCCCCCCTTTAACCATTCAACAGCATCCCTGTTATACACAGTGTGCATAAGTAAGATGAAATTGTTTGCTCATATAGTTGGTTGAGTAGGCATCAGCAAAGCACTTAATATTTACAAGCACATAGTTCCATAGAAATGACAGTATTATTAGGAAAACATGTATACACCATGTATGACATTCCTTAAGCCTGCATAATAGTCAGCAGATCACTCATTCAAGAAATTCACGTTCAACTTTTGAAAGCTAAGCAAATAAATCTTGAGGGACCACATTCATTTCTCAGTTTCACTGGTGTGTGCAAAGTGCAAACTTCTTTCATTCAGCTGGCAGTCTGAATAAGTAAGGCAAGCAGCAAAATCTGACCAAAGTTCTGTAAAACATTTTTCAAAGTAAGAAAGTTTTTGTTTCTATCCTTTTGAAAGTGAAATGACTGGCAGGAAAAAGGTGGAAAAACACTGACTGCAATTTCTTCTTTGCTGTGCTGAAGATTTGTCTGTTAATTTCTAAGACAACATTTACAGAAGTTAGGGTGGGTAGATCCTAGATCTTGAACATGAAAATATTGTTCAAAATAAGGTAAATGGATGGAACAGTGAGCAAACACTTTTTTAGAGCTGCTACCGCTGGCATTGAGTCTGAGCTCTGAACTTCTGACAGCATAAATAAGGCTGTAGAAGACAAGCAGTATTTAGAAAAGGTTGTAAAGAGAGGAATTATCAATTGCCTTGCTAATTTTTTATCATGTTATGCAGCATCTTGGACTAACAGATGGCATGGGCATTAAACAGCCAGCTGCAGCTACCGTGCCGTAACGAGACCCTCAGCCCTTGCCACCGAAACTTGAACAGTACAGGTAGAGTGGCAGAAGGAAAGGCAAAAGCTCTTCACTCTCTGGAGGACCCGATGAGAGTTCAAAGTAATTTTCATAAACTGAATAAATGTCAAAAATCAGCAAGATGCAATTCCATAAACACAGGTGGAATGGGCTGTTCATTGGAAAGAGAAAATCAATGCACAAAGGCAAAATCATCCTTTCAGGTGGCACAGAAGGACCATGGAAAAACTGGAAGCTGGTAACATTAACGCTACAGTTAACTTGCTCAGAGTGATACATGGGAGCTACTTATTCTCGTTGGCACTAAAGAGACATCAGCTGCTCAGTCAGTGATTGCACGTTTAAGAAAGAAAAGAGATAATGAGGAGAACTTGGATCAATGAATCAAGAATATAATAGGCTTAAAAGTCCTGAGCTCTGAGGAAAGTTTTAAAGAGCTGAATTTAATTAACGGGGGAAGTGTCTTTCACTGTTCTGAAGAGGGGTCTAACGAGGATGGCCACCAGTTCATCTGCTCCCCGAAGTCTGCAGAAAGCTAAACCAGCAACTGTGGGCACTACAGAAAATGTCCATCAATAAAAGGACTTTGAATATAGTGTCCAACGCATTTTTGGGTGTGTCTTAAAAATATCTGCAAAGTTCAGAGGCAAAGTACACATAGTCATCTCCCGTGGTAAAGATTTGTGTAGGAGTTTAAAGCTGCCTGGTGCTATCAATTTCTGCTTGATTAGAAGAGGAGGTAAGAGGGTATGTGGTAGATAGGAAGGTCCCAGCTCAGCTCGTGGCTAATGAAAAATGGTGAAAGATCTGGTGAAATTCTGTTTTTAAGATTTTTGAATACCTATCAATTATTTCATAGGTTCATTAAAACAGCTCATTCGTTAAAAACTTGCAAAGTGTCTTACAAAATAGATGCCGGAACAAGAGTTGCCCCAGTGAAGAGAATGGGGAAAAGGTGGGACGTGCACACACGTTGCAGCACGTTTGGCATGGAAGAAGGGCTGGAGCAAAGCTCTGTATAAGTTAATTTCCCTCCCCCAACAGGGACCACTAAGAGGTGCCGAGGAGGAGTATATGAAGGGGAGAAGCATGCAAAGTATGCCCAGGACTGTCTCAGGGACGTTCTGAGCCCCAAAGGGTGCCTTGTGTAGCGATGCAGGACAGTGCCATTTTTGCTCCTCAACAACAGAAGACACACAGGTTGTATCTGAGTGTTTCGTACCTTTGCTCGTTGTACATAGAAATGCTGGAGTTGTTAATGGCTCAGTACTGTCCATGGCCAGGGCAGATGTGATCCAGCCATCTGTTTCTGTGACAGAATAATCTGTTGAACATTTAGGGAAAAAACCCAATAGGAACAATGAATAATAATTGCCAAACATAAATAAGAAACAGAATTAATTTTTTGGTTAAAACAACCTGGATTTGTCATTTTGCTAGGAAAGCATGAAAATACAGGATGCTTTGTTTCAGAGAACATACATAGACTTATCCCTTTTACTTCTACCTGAGTCTCTATCACCACATAATAGTGTGATAAATAAATACTTAAAGTTTGGATTTTTAAGCTTCTTAGCCTCTGTAGAACGAAGCAGTGTGTTCTTATACCTCTTTATTAAAACATAATTGCACACATTTTCCATACAGTATGGCTTTCCCTTAGCTCAAATAGACTCAAACTTGATTTCGCAACTATACCTTTGTCTTTCTAAGCTGTGCTTAGGATTCAGGGTGTAGAGGCCTCAGCCTCTTAATTTACTGAAGTGAATGCAAAGGAGGAATACAGGGATGTTGAATGGGCTGTGAAAGAGTTGAGGAAGAACATTATTGGAGAGAAATATTAATCTCATTGGTGAGGGACCCCAACAGGTTGAGTGGGAAAGTACAGAGACCCAGCTTCTGTACTGTGTCAGGCGGTGGCATCTCCATCTTTATGACTGGGAAAGAATTGTCGAAATTACTGAATCTTTAAGGTGAAGATGTACCAATCTGATTTAGCCATTGATGCTCTCCACTGCAAAGTATCCACTTTTGCCGAGACAAAAACACTGATATTTGGGCACTTTTGCTGCTGCCTAAATTATATAAATAGTACAAGCAGCCTAAAGCCCCAAATTATTCATAATTACACAGCTTTCACGAACTTTGACAGCCCAATATTTTAGAAATGAAGTTTTTAGAAGCTGGATTCTTTCTTCACTGAGATGATTAGTTAGCAGTCGACTGATCCTAAGCTTTGTTCAGTTATTGTAATCCTACAAAAGTAATCTATTTTAAACAATTTTAAACACTATTATTATATTTTATGGTACAGTGTCTGTTCTTACCTTCAGCAGCTGTGGAAGGGATTTCTGGAGCTGAGGTACCACCATCTCCTGTAAGTGGGGCGGGTGAACTGGATGATTCTGCAGTAGTTTCAGAGGCTGTGAGAAGAAGGAAGAACCACAGAAACGAGAGGGAGAGAGCATTCAGGTAAGGCTGAAAGGCTGAAATCAGCTCTTGATGAACTTAATTGCCCTCAGGCTTTGTGGAAAATGGAGTCTGTCCACATCCTCTGACATCGCACAGAAATGGATCTTCATGTTAATGTTGTGTTACAAACATCAAAAAAGTTTCAGATTTCTCTCTGAGTGAGAAAAGCAAAAGGAGTGTGAGGAGCAAAACCAGAAATGAGTGTTGTAATTTGGCAGTAACATTTATCAGTATATAGTTTCCCAATACTGCAATGGGGCATATTTTGTCAACTTTCTTAAAAAGTTTAAAAAGTGAAATAACAAAGGCATTCTGGCTGTATAGAGGGAAATATTTATTACAGCTTTTCCTGGCTTATTCAGCTGAAGATCACCTTCAGTCATAGGCTTGCCAAGCTGGTGAAGAGGGCTTTAAACTAAAGTTGCTGGGGGAGGGGAACCTCAATCCATCCCACTCGTACCAGTTTGAGGCCAGTGCCAGCCACAGGTGCCCAGGGCCTGGAGAAGGAGCAGAGGGCAGCAGGAGAGCACCCGCAGGGCAGCACCGAGGACTCCCAGCCACTCCCGCCAGTGAGTGGCTTCGTCGGGGCCAAGGTCAATGCCTCCCTGCAAAGGCAGGTAGCGTGGGGAATGAACAAAAGGGTTAGACGTGCGCGTGACTGCGGGGCTGTGATCCTGCTGGCATCACGGAGACGTGGTGGGACGGCTCCTATGGCTGGGGTGTTGGAGTGGAAGGGTACAGGCTCTTTAGGAAGGATGGGCAGGGTAGAATGGGAGGGGGTGTCAGCCTCGGTGTCCATGACCAGCTAAAGCTCATGGAGCTCTGCCTGGGGATGGAGAAGGAGAAGACTGAGAGCTTCTGGGTGAGGATTAAAGGGAGGGCAGGGACATTATAGTGGGGGTCTGCTGCAGGCCACCCAGCCAGGAAGACCGAGCAGATGAGTCCCTCTATAGACTTCTATAGAAGCAGCCTCATGTTCACAAGCCCTGGTCCTCATGGGGGACTTCAGCCACCCCGGTATCTGTTGGAGGGACAACACAGCAGGGCATAAGCAACCCAGGAGGTTCCTGGAACGCCTTGATGATAACTTCCTTCTTCAAGTGATAGAGAAGCCAATCAGGCTGTATGCTGGAGCGGCTTGGGGGGAGGGGGAAGCTCAAGGGCAGCCTGGGCTGCAGTGACCACAAAATGGTGGAGTTCAGGATCCTTAGGGCAGCGAGGAGGGTGCACAGCAAGCTCACTGCCTGGGACTTCAGGAGAGCAGACTTTGGCCTCCTCAGGGATCTGCTTGGTAGAGCACCATGGGACAAAGCCCTGGAGGGAAGAGGGGCCCAGGAAAGCTGGTTAATCTTCAGGGATCACCTCCTCCAAGCTCAGGAGCAATGCATCCCGAGAAAGAGGAAGTCAGGCAAAAAAGCCAGGAGGCTGCATGGATGAATAAGGAGCTCCTGGACAAAATCAAGCACAACAAGGAAGCCTACAGAGAGGGGAAGCAAGGACAGGTAGCATGATTATTAAAAGAATCGAAAGTGAAGAAAATATCCAGGTAAGAGGCCTCAGATGAACTGATGGTAAAGAACACACCGTACATACATGCGGTCTTGATAATTGTATATGCAGGTAGACTCAATCACATGCCCATTTTCCCTCCAACCACATTTTCCTATGAAAATGAAGATGGTGTGGGCCATTGACAAGGCTAATTACATGTAGAGTTATTAAATATTTTTACTGAGTTCCCAGTGTTCCTCCTGTCTGCTCTAAATAAATTGCATATATCACTAAAAATTTCCACACATGAGATTTGCAGTTTGTTTTTTCCCTTGCCTTTGCCAGCAGGAGTCAGGAGTTCTGTGGTAGATGTCACAACACTGCTGTCTCTGGAAGATGTTGATGCAGAAATGGAAGTTTGTGGCTTTTTTGAGGATCCTGGAAGTCAGAAGAAATAAATTATTAGAGAACTGTGAGAATGGTCATGAGAACGGAGACACTGGTGAAATAATTTCAACATCAGGTTTTGTGCAACATTGGGCTAATGCACCAGACCTTAACTTCTGGTAGTGTAAGTGACATTTCTGTCGATTAATGGCAGTTCTAAATGATCTTCAGAGATATTTTTCAGTGGTGCAATCAGCGCAGAATAAGATGTGCAGAGCTGGCAGCAACAGTTCAGGGTTACTACAATGTGGTTTTGCAGGTTCAAGTCTTGAGAAGAAATGATTAGGGGAACCACTCTTTCACTACTGGGCTGCAAATGATCATTATATTTTAGCACCTACTCTTCTGTGCATTATGAAGAGCATTGGTAATTAACTCAACACTTAAAACCCGCAGGAAAAATGAGTAACATCTGTACTTTACATTTTCCAGGGTGCTATGATTATTTCAGGAACAGTAAAAAAACAGGAGTCAGAAACTTAGATCTGGAATGCTAAGTTCTCACCTTATATTTTCCCTAATTATTAGTAGACTATGAGTTCCTATGAGCAATCCAAAGAACAGAAATAATGCTACAGTGGATGAATAAATAGAGATTTTGAGCAATAACTAGTAATATGGATCATGTACCTTTCTAGAATACTGACTGCCAAGGAGCTGTAATTGCATGATTTTCGAGTTAAAAATTAGTCTCTGAGCATTTGGGGAGACTGTGAAGAGCTAATAGACTTATGTCTCAAAAGTCCTGCCTTACATGTCGGTGCAACCACGGAGCGTGCCACACCTGTGAACATCGAAAAAAAGTGAGTTTTCTTTTATTGTGCAGTTATTTATACTGCTTCAAAACAGGCTGGTTCTAGCTAGACAATCTTTGATTTCAGTTATGTTTATGACAAATGTATTAATTTTCATTTTCAGTTCAAACATGCCTGGTTCACATCTGGATGTGCTTCTGTCTACTCTTAACTGGTTGCCTTTCTTATCTTGGCAATGACCAGATGTTGACTAAAGTGGTCCTGAATTACCTTGCTTTCACCATTTTCATACTCAGTGCTTGCTGCTACCAATCTTGGTATTTTGTCCAGGACATCCTTTTGCTCCTCAATGATGCAGCCCAGCCTAAATACAAAGAGCTTCCACATGCACAAATTTCAGCTCTAGTCTGATTTCCAAGTTCTACTCTGATGTTTCTGGCATTTATGGTCAACAGGAAAATCCAAGAAGATTTTTAACAGGGCATAACTTTTTCTTTCCTTTTTTTTTTTTTTTTTTTTTACCTGAACAGATGATGCTGACATCCTCATGGTGTCCACAGTCATGTTTGCTCCAGCCGGCATGCTGACAGTCCCAAAGGTAAGATTCAGTTCCTCTACACCACACATCATCCAGGTGGATGTCTCCTCTGCCAGGGCCAAAGTAAGACCGTGGCAAGACAGAAACAACTTGACCGCAGTCAAGTTGTCTGCATACAACACTGCCACTGTTCATAGTGAAATAATCATCACAGACTGTCCCCCATTTGCCTTCATGGTAAACTTCAACCCTCCCGGCACATCGGTCCCCTCCAGATGCCAGTCGTAGCTGTGGATCTTCTGAAACTAAAGCAAAAATTGACAGGTAAACATCTCAATTTGTTTATTACCAGGATATCTAAACTTCAGAATCAGAAAGCCAATGACCTTAAGGGTATGTATGGCCATGGTGGATCCTCGTGCATCCCTCCAGGGAAACCTATGTGCTCAATTACCTCTCTGAAATACCTGTACACCAACACACGCAGCATGGGGAATAAACAGGAAGAATTAGAGATCTGTGTGTGGTCACAGGGCCATGATCTCATTGCAATTACAGAGACATGGTGGGTAGCTCGCATGACTGGAATGCTGTCATGGATGGCTACGTACATTTTAGGTAGACAGGCCAGCAAGGTGGGGTGGTGGAGTTGCTCTTTATGTGAGAGCGAAACTGGAGTGTATTGAGCTCTGCCTAGGGGTGGATGAACAACAACTCGAGAGCTTACAGGTAAGGATGAAGGGACAGGCTTTCATGGGGGACACTTCTGTGGGTGTTTCCTACAGGCCACCTGATCAGGAAAAGGAAGTCGATGAGGCTGTTTACTGACAGCTGAAAGTAGCCTAGTGATCACAGGGTCTGGTTCTCATGTGGGACTTCAACCACTGTGATACCTGTGGAGGGACAGCACACCTTGGCACACACAGTCCAGGAGGTTCCTTCAGAACATTGATGATAGCTTTTTGACACAAGTGGTGGAGGAGCCAACAAGGAGAGGTATGTTACTAGACCTCCTGCTAGCAAACAAAAAAGGACTGGTTGGGATGTGAAGGTTGGGGGCAGCCTTAGCTGCAGTGACCATGGTGGAGTTCAGAATTCTGTGTGGAGGAAGCAGGGCACTAAGTCGGATTACAACCCTGGACTTCAGGAGAGCTAGCTTTGGCCTCTTCAAGGACCTACTTAGAGGAATCCCATGGGTTAGAGCTCTGAAAGGTATGGGGATGCAAGAGAGCTGGTTGATATTCAAGCATCACTTCCTCCAAGCTCAAGATCGGTGCATCCCCATGAGTAAGAAGCCAGGCAAAGGGGGGACAGGGACTTGCATGGATCAGCAAGCAGCTTCTGGCATAACTCAAATAGAATTAAGAAGCCAGGCAAAGGGGGGACAGGGACCTGCATGGATGAGCAAGCAGCTTCTGGCATAACTCAAATAGAAGAAGGAAGTTTACATAATGTGAAAAAAGAGACAGGCCACTTGGGAAGGACTATAAGAAGGGCTTCTTCAAGTACATCAGTAGCAGATGGAAGACTAGGGAAAATGTGAGCCCGCTGCTGAATGAATTTGGTGCCCTTGTGAGAAAGGATACAGAGAAGTCAGAGTTACTGAATGTCTTTTTTGCTTCAGTCTTTAATGCTAAGGTAAGAGGTAAGACAGAAAGTCTGAAGAGAGGAAGACCTTCCCTTGGTCAAGGAGGATCAGGTTAGAGATCACTTAGGCAAAATGGACACCCACAAATCCATGGACCCTGAGGGGATGCACCCACAAGTGCTGAGGGAGCTGGAAGATGTCATTGCAAAGCCACTCTCCAACATCTTTGAAAGGTCATGGAGAACAGCAGAAGTGCCTGAGGAGTGGAAGAAAGCCAATGTCACTCTGGTCTTCAAGAAGGGCAAGAAGAAGGACCCAGGAAACTACAGGCCAGTCAGCCTCACCTCCATCCCTGGAAAGGTGATGGAACAGCTCATTCTGGAAGTCATCTCTAAGCATGAAAAGGTTATCAGGAGTAATCAACATGAATTCACCAAAGGGAAATCATGCTCGACCAATCTGGTAACATGACTGGCTGGGTAGATGAGGGGAGAGCGGTGGATGTTGACAGTCAACACAGCGTTGACTGTCTCTCATAACATCCTCACAGGTAAGCTCAGGAAGTGTGGGTTAGAGGAGCAGACAGTGAGGTGGATTGAGAACTGGCTGAACCACAGAGCTCAGAGGGTGGTGATCAGTGTCGCAGAGTCTAGTTGGAGGCCTGTAGCTAGTGGTGTTCCCCAGGGGTTGGTGCTGGGCCCAGTCTTGTTCAATTTATTCATCAGTGACATGGATGAAGGGACTGAGGGCTCCCTCAGCAAGTTTGCTG
>KL282052.1:0-14539 GCA_000699545.1 Podiceps cristatus
CCCCCCATCCCTGCTTTACTTTCATATGACATTTTGCTGAATGAATTGACAGACCCAAGCAACCTTAACATCCATAGGTAGGTTAAGCTTCTCTGTATTTGATAATGTTGATGCTTGATTGCTGAATGAGTGTGAGGTTATAATCATCTCCCTTGGCTTTTTTGTCATTCATAAACTGCTTGAGCTGCTCTCTGCTAGCTTATGACATTTCCAGGATCTCAAGTGGATTGTAACCTTGTGTGTGCTCAGTGAATTCCAAGGACTAGTCCTTCTAAATGCTCTTTAATGAGATGAGCTTTTTTCCTGTCATTTGAAAGGGTTTCACGCCTTACATTTTTTTTTTCTCAATGTCTTAAAATGCTCACAAAACAAGGTTTGTGAACAGGAAACGAAAGATAATTTAAACTGTCCAAGTCTTCTGTTTGCTTCTTAGATTTCATCACTATATATTTAATGATAACCCAGCAAATATGGCTTTAAAAATAGTTTTAGAAGCTTGGCCTTAAATACCTTTGCTATTTTCTTTTATGTACTGACATCTATTTTCAAATGATACTGTGTTCTGTTATCAGAATATTTTCCAACAAAACTCAATATATATTCTCCTTGGAGTAAGTCAGATTGTCTGAGCACACAGTTTCTTAATTCTTATTGATTTTTTTTTTTTTTTTTTATTTTCACCTAGGAATCAATAGAGTATCATTCCTATTAATTGACGGAATACCACTATATGACCCTTAGGTATTATAAAGATATTCAATACTTTCCTTAATACTATTATTACAACATAACTAATTTTTGTTGTTAGCAATATGTAAGCCAACATTTTCAAAATAATAGCATTAAAACATTTGGTTAGAGTGGTTAGAATAACGTTCTTCTGTTTTTGAATCACTTGCTTATATGCTGGTGAGTGCCATGCAATGTGATATGAGAGACTATGTATGAAGGCAGCATCAGCTTTGTGCCCAGAAGGGAAGCTAGCAGCTTGTTTGACCTTGTAAAAGCCAAAGGAAATCACAAAGGACCTCACAGGGAAAGGCGGTTTGAATAGGCTGCAGAGAGAGTATGCTATAGCAGATATAATTTGACAGCATCTTCTGCACTGTTGGGACCCGTCCTTGATGCACAAGCAGAGTACCTTTGTCTCCAGGGAGCGTTGTACATGTGCACAGTGCACATCCTCCATTTCTTTCCTCCTCCCCTTCTTAGTAAGATCGGTTCCTTTAGACAACATCAAATGACATATGTAATCCAATGATGGGGAATTTTGGTGACTTTTTTTCTTCTGCCTGTCACTTTCAATTGTTCCCTTGTGCTTGGCTATATGCCACTTCTGCCCAAGTAGCTTTGGATGTTAAATAGCAGTTACATTTAGCCTGTGACTTTAAAGGTCGAGTCGAATAAAAATGTGTGGCAGTTGCATGAAGCAAATTACTTCTGCTGGGCTAATTAAAGATCACAGATCAAATCACTTCTTGTGTTAAGTGAGTGTAATTCCCTTGGATTTGGCCTGGGTGTGCAAGCAATGCATTTATTTCTCTGTATCTGCTTAAACCTCACTACATTTAAACTTAATATATTTCACTCTTTTTTTACAATGGGGTTTTTTCCTTGAAGTTGCCTTTTCTCTTTTAAAGGTATCACTGCAACTTCTCTTCTGCTTCATATTTATTTCCTGTTATCTGTTTCACAATTCTACCTTTTCTGTCTAAGAAGGGATAGTACAATTTTGGTCTGTAATCCTTGTTTTCCCTTTTGGATGTGTCTCAACCTGCAGGAGTTGAGAGCATTTTTGAAGCCATCATTCAGGAACGGACAGTTGCACTGAGGAAGAAAGACGACCTGCAAAAGAGAAACTCCTCTCAAGTGCTAAAGTACTGTTTCCTAAACAGGCTTTGGATAATCATGTCTGAACATGCTGTTCATGTGTTTTCTTTCGGGCATGCATAATGAATGACTAATTTTAGTGGTCCCACTGCATATGCAGATGCACTTGTTTATAAACTTGTGATATCCACTTGATATCCTCAATAATATATTTGTGTATCGCACTTGTTTATAAACTTGTGATAATTACACTTGATATCCTCAATAATATATTTGTGTATAGAACCAAGAGTCATTAAGTTTTTTGTGGGTGTTTTTTTTTGAATGTAGGTTTTGAGGTTTTTTTTCCTGTTTTGAAAATTGGTTGGCAAAGCATGGGAAGTGAAGTGCTTCTCTTCAGTTATTCAGGGCACAGTGGTCTGTATACCTTCTGGCATACGCTGGCTGGTGTGACAGTGGCTCTAAGGGCTTTGAACATTTGACAGCCCTGCAAGGGTGCTAGAAATCTACCTCCCTGGTGACTGAGGCTAGAAGGCCTTAGCACTCCCTCTCAACTTTATTTTAATTGGCAATAAATTAAATTTTCCTCAGACTGAGTCGATTTTGCCTAAAAGGTAATTGGTGAGTGACCTCCCTGTCTTTATCTTGACTTTAGAGCATTTCAATCTGATTTTCTCTCCTGTCCTGTTGGGGGAGGGGAGAGAGAGTGGCTGGGTTTGCAGCTGTCCAAGACCAAGCCACCACATGTGGTAAATGCATTTTGGGTGGTAAGTGGGTCTGCATCAAATTCCTTGCATGTGCATCATTTGTTCTTTTGAGCTCCCTAATAACACAAAACCTGTAGTGTTTCTAAAGATGCCCATTACATAAGCCAGTGCAAGGGAGCATGTGAGCTCCCCCTAATGCAGCAGTGTTGTGTTACATACAAGTCCCCTCATGTCTATTTTTTACTTCTCAGCAGAGCCAGGTTTAGCCAGATGGTTTGAAATCTATATTGCCTGACAAAGTGTGATTTGGAACAGGTTGAGCTACTCAAACAGAATTCTAAATAGATTTAAGACTTTTTCTGTGCTCATAAATGATTATGCAGACATAAACTAAGTTTGTTTGAAGAATAGTTTAAGCTTATAATGCTGTCTCTTTGTTTTATTGCTTTCTGAACAGTGAGCATAAGTCTTCCAGCTTAGAAGTCTTCAGAGGCAGAAGACTGCTACTGCTGTCTCCCTCATTCCATACAGGGGAAGTTTGGTGTAAATAACATGCATCCTGAAAAGAAACTTGGTCAAGGAGAGCCTCTATTAGCAATTCCAAATAGCTGCTTGTACATCAAACAGTTGTGCATGTGGCGCTACAATGTACTATCCTGTTCTCCACACATTGTTTGATAGTTTTGAATCTAAGACACTTTAAATCTGCTGGACTAAAGATTTTGCTTTAGCAGTGGAAATGCACCCAATGTTCAGAGAAGTTGAAGTTTGACTATAATTATTGCTGTAATTGCTGTACTCAGAAACACCTGTCATAAATGAAGATGTTCATTCCAGGAAAAAAGTATCTTTGGATAAATTCCACTCACACCACAATTTTCTGAAGAACCTATTAGCAGTCATACTCTGGCTATGGTCTGATGAGAGTGGTATGTTTTGAAAAGTCTGCCTTAAGCTACTGAACAGAAGTTGACTAATTGGATAACCCAAAAAATAGGACTGAATTAAGCTATCTCAGAAGTGGAAGATTAGCCATTTGGCCACTTAATGTTACATTAAGAATTAATTATTGCTGAATATTGCTTGTCCAGGAAAGAAAATAATGTGTGATAGGTCAAGAGAGACAAGGATTTTAAGTGTTTCTTCATATTGGCATGAGAAGCTGTGTGGTAAGTAGACGACTAAGGCTCCACAGAAGCTCTACAGTGAAATGAAGAGACCATATCTGAAAATACTATTTTCTCTATTCAGATAGAGATCATTAATGATTAGAACAAAAATCTTGATCTGAAAAAAAGCATAAATATTGAAGCAGGAAATAAGTGGAATTTCCCTCCAAATTTACATTTCCAAACGTTCTCTTTACTATCTGTCTAACTCTGAAGATCTCATCTCTTTTTACATAAGTAATTTACCTTAAAGATTCTTAGTATTGTGCTTCTATGTGTGTCCATGGCACTTCTGGTCTTGGCCAGACAGAGTTGCTTGCTGTGCGTCTTGCATCCAGATCTAACCATGACCTGGAAACTAGAATGCAACCCTTCTCTGAGCATACCTACCATATGCTGACAGGATCAAGCTTTGTACAAAATGCATCAAGCATTACAGTTGCTTTTTTGGAGAAGAGGAGGAGGAGCTGATGGTGCCTTTTTTATTTTTAAGTAACAGCTGAGAAACAGAACAGTTTCTCTGGGTTAATTTCCCTCCCCAACTGGAGATGCTGAAATGTAAATCTCTTCTTCCAGAGCATGTCCTGCTACTGTGCTGTGGCCTGAGACAGGAAAGTTTTTGCTATTCTCATCCTTTGTGTTCTACTGTTCAGAAAATAACTCTGAATGTATCCCTGCAAAGAAAGGCAGAGCATGTGGAAAGGAATATGTTTTACAGGATTAGGATGCACCTTCAGAAGGCAATACTGAGCTCTGGTCCTTGCTGCAAGGGGGTCCTGAAGCTCATTGTACAGGAAATGATCACTGGGAATACTATCTGGTAGCTCAGACTTCCCTGTAAGTTACAAAATCAGGAGGAGGGGATTTATCTTGGCTTTTACCCTTGTTGACTGGCTTTTCTAGCCTCTTACTGTGTTAAGAGTTCTGTGCTGGGACAAGGTAAACTTCTGTTTACCCCTCTCTTTGAATCCTCTTTACCTTGTGCTTTTTTATTTTTATTTAAAGTAATCCAAAAACAAAACAAAACAAAAACCAAACCCAAGACACCACAAACCAACCCCCCCCCCAAAAAAAAAAAAAAACCAAACCCCAAACCAGCCCAACCAACCAAAAAACCATAAAAACCTCCAGTAACTTCTCTCAATGAAAGAGATTTTATAACCACCACTTGCTTAATCATTTTGACTTTACTGGAATAATGTTAAGACCTTTATCTAATGCAAATTTTGCAGCAGTTGCTATTTATTGTGTTAGATGCGCACCACAAGCGTGACTAACTCAGGACCTTGTGTTTCTTCAAGGAGATGAGGAATGATGCAGCAGTATCCAAATATCTGTTGTGAAAGCAGGAAAACAGCAGCTGCTTACATGTTCAGCTTTGAGTATTAGATTTCACCAGCCCCACCCATTCATTTTGTGGCATGAGGATGCTGACTTCTAAGATTCCTGAGAGATAAATGGAATGGAGCTGCTTTGCAGGAACATTACTGTTAGGAACTTTGTTGCCATAATTTACTATTTATCACAGGTTAATCTGGAAGCACAATGTCAGGAAATGGTGAATATTTTTAAGGGGAATTGTAATCTGATTTCTGGTCCTGAGAGGATTTTTCTAATAATAACAGATGACTAGACATCTTGTAGTTCTTTCATTTCTTCTCTGTGTTTGGAAGGTGTTTTCTCCTAACAGGGATCTCTTTTCAATTCCTTATTCTCTCTATCAAAGAAAATGCTACACTTAAAAAGATCTTAAGATTCCTCCCCCCACCCCCACCCCCCTTAATTAAAATGTAAAGAGGGTCTGATCTCACTTTTTCTCAATGAATGACAGAAATAATGAAAAACCTACCTATGGAACATTCCCTTTTAATAGTGCTGCGTTATAGCTGCTTCTGAACCGGTTAGTGTTTTCTGGATATAAGTAAGATTCTAAGGCATTAAAGGCCCTCATAAAGAAATCTTGTAAATTTGATTGAGCTCAATGAGTCTTACTGCATATCTGAATAAAAATGTTTATGTAAATGGGAGTTGATTTTTTTGTTGTTTTTCACCAATGGTTTTCTTTAGTTAATCTCTTAGTGCATTTATAAACACATTCAGTTACTGTGAGACGAATAGAAGGACACTAGATATCCTATGAACCAATATTAAATACAATATTCTCATGAACCTTGACCTTCATCCTGATATCTGTCATATGTTCTGATTTTTCTCAGGAAGAAGCTGTTGGTAAGTCACGTTGTTCATAGAGCAAGAGTAGCTACAGACCAGTCAGGTAGAAGGATATTAGAATTTCCATACCAATCTCAATATGAAAGCCTTCTAATTTTTTGTTCTGGTCTCCATTGGATCATAGATACTAATTTTGAGGCATTGTTATGGTGGATCATTCTAGCATGACTCTTTTCCTACCACTTTCTGATCTTGTGTAATTGCAGTTCAGTTGAAAAACTCCTGTTGACATCAGTGATGTAGGATCAAACTTACTGTTTGATCCCATGATGTTAAAAATAAAGGTCAGGATGAAAGTGACTTAAAGAAAATGATTTGCAGTCAAATGTTGGAGACACATTTCTATTAGGTTCTAAAACAATTATAATTTTGCTTTTATAAAAAGACAATGTTGCCATATTTCCTTCACTTCCATTTAAGGAAAGACCACTAGTCTATTTAGGTTTCATACATACGGGACAGACTTCAGCAGGCAGGTATCTGATTCCTACTTTCCCCCTCCAAACCTTATAATGCAGCTGCTACTTTTTGAGAGATATTTTTGGTATGTAATTCTACTTGGTTTTATTGATGGACTGCAATGAAGTTTTTAAGAAATCTCCCAAACAAAAGATTACAAAGAAACAAGAGTATAAATTATAATAGGCATGTAGTTAATCAGTGTAGGACCATATATATTATTGCAGTACAAGTGGCTATGCATCCTTCATGGTTGTGTTTTTAATGAACTCAACACTCAGGTCCCCAGTGAAGGACCAGGTTATGAGGGCTCTTCCTATTCCAATGAATGCAGCAAAAACATCTTGGCTAGACACTACTTTGGTTTTCAAATATGTGTGCACTTTGTTTAGTATCTTCTGTCTCCTCAATTTACAGTTCAACTGTGCAGCTGTGTTTTCTGGCACTTCAGGATAGGGTTCTGCAGTTGAAAACTATGACTGTGCTGCAGTTTCCTATAGCAGCTTGTCCTGTAAGGCATGAATTGTCTGTTATACTTGGAGAATGAAGTTCACTCTCTCTTACACAAGATGACTGTGCAAAGCAAATTCTTTTTAATGTTTTCAGAAAAGTGGTGCAAATAAGTTTTGGCTGGAAGTGTTCCTTTACCTGTAAGGGTCCTTTTTTGTATTGTGTGTGTGGTTTCCTTTTACACCTATTGATTGTAAAAATTAATTTATTGTACTTCTGCTTTCATTGAGTATAGTATATAGTAATATTTAACTAAAATTAAACTGTTTTGATAGCTACCCATGTAATAAGACACTCTTGCCCTCTTTAAAACCCTGGGTATTATGCAATTGATAGGCCTTCCATATTTCAAAAGACTCTTAATTCTAGACTGTAGAAATTGATTATTTTCAGTAGGATGCAGAAGAAATCAGAATATCTTTTGGTCATTTTTCAGACTTATATGTGAATACTAGATGTTGATTATTTTTTTTAATATTTTCAAGATATTCAAAAAGAAGACAGGTTTTATAGCTAGGCTCTATTGAATTGACTACAGATGATAAAAAACAGGTCTTTAGGGTAATTTCTATAAAAGCACATATAGAACATATATGGCTATGATAGGGATACATGTTCTTAAAGCTGCAAGTGCAATACAGAAATACATTACTGCATGTATGTAAGAATGGATGAGAACATTAAAATTTTATTGAAACAGTTGCATGAGGGAAGAAGGAAGGGTTTACTGTGACAGTTGAACTGTAGCCTTTCAAGGGAGGAGGAAAGAGAACAGAATATTTTCAAGATGATATTCAAAAAGAAGACAGGTTTTATAGCTAGGCTCTATTGAATTGACTACAGATGATAAAAAACAGGTCTTTAGGGTAATTTCTATAAAAGCACATATAGAACATATATGGCTATGATAGGGATACATGTTCTTAAAGCTGCAAGTGCAATACAGAAATACATTACTGCATGTATGTAAGAATGGATGAGAACATTAAAATTTTATTGAAACAGTTGCATGAGGGAAGAAGGAAGGGTTTACTGTGACAGTTGAACTGTAGCCTTTCAAGGGAGGAGGAAAGAGAACAGGTGAACTCCAGGGTTAAAATAATAGAATCCCTTGGTTGGAAAGGACCTTTAAGATCATTGAGTCCAACCATGCCTAACCACCACTAAGCCATGTTCCTATGCACCTCATTCACCCTCTTTTAAATCCCTCCAGGGCAGTGACTCGACCACCTCCCTGGGCAGCCTGTTCCAGGGCCTGACAACCCTTTCAGCAAAGAAATGTTTCTTAATACCCAACCTAAACTCCCCTGGTGTAACTTGAGGACATTTCCTCTTGTCCTCTCCCCTGTTACTAGGGAGAAGAGGCCCGCATCCACCTCTCTACAACCTCCTTTCAAGTAGTTGTAGAGAGAACCTGACCTAGAGTACTGCCTGTTGCAGAGACGACACCTTCAGTATTCTTGGTTGTATTTGGGGCCTGTAGAAATTCAGTGGCCCATGACACTTTACAACTTCTAGCTAAGTTGGAAAGAGATCTGAGGCTCTTGTTCTCAATCTTGGAGACCTTTATGAATCATGTGTCAGCATTGTTATTTGCAGAAACTGTTTGACTCTGAAATAATTGAGTATTACTGCAAGTTTACAACAATTTTCAAAAGTTTGGTTTCTATGCTTGTAATTTTCCCTTTTAGGGTACTAGATCCCCCCCCTCCACCCCCCCCCCTCCCAGTTTTTCTTTAAATCATGGAAGACACAGGCAGAATCATGGGTTAGAAGAACTGTTGCTTTGTATAAATGATTTTTACTTTACAGAATAGGATCTCTCCAGGCAGTGAATGAACAAATGCAGGGCACAGTACTCAGTGAGAAGGTTCTGGAGATAATTTTAGAAGAAATGACATCTCTTCCTTGTGATTTTCTTTTCTGTTTTGTTTTGTTGCTAAGCATTGGGATCTGCTAGTGAGTGCTTTTTAGATCTGTGGGCTATTGCAGATCTTACTGAATAATGCTAATTGTTTCCATTAATATTTAAACGAATGTGCAATTAAGGGCCCTGCTTCTTAGTAGTTGTTAAAGGAATAAAAGTTATTGCTCAAAGCATAGATAAGTCACACTGCTAGGTTTTTGCTCATTAAATGAGAAATTTCCTTTAAGACATACTGCAAATGCAAGGACCGTGCTCTTGACTGCGTTGCAAATGTGGCAGAAGCAATCACTAAAGGCACACAATTACTGGGAGAAAGTGAAGGGAGAAGTTCTTTTAGAGTTAAAATTTAGCTGAAATACAAGTTTAGAAACTGAATAAAGAGGAACTGTCCCTTTTCCTTTTGTTCAGGAAAACAGGGCTTAATTTATGTTCTCCATAAATAGGATTACAGTGACTCAATATCTCCTTCAATACCTTCTAACTTTGTTTTCTTGTCTTGAAGTAAATTCCATACTAGTTCAGTAGTAGGGCCTTGAGGTGATGTGGTTAAATATAACTTTTTTATTTTCATTGTGACTTAGTAGCCTTCTTTTCTAGGGGAAATCTTTGTGTTTGTGAGACAGCTTATGTAAGCAAAGCTTCCATGTTGGGATCCGTAGACTGTAAATGAAATAGTTCTGATCTCGTCTCTTTCTGTTTTCTTCCATTGCTTTACTTGCCTAATCAGTCATTCCCCAGTTATTGGGGCTCTGCTGCTTACAAGTCAAACAATTGACGCAGATCACTTGGTCAACTTTCCTTGTGTTCACAGAAGTAAAACTTAAAAGGACTGAAATAGCGATGTGGTGCTTCTAGACTGGGAAACTTTGTCCACATACACATATCACCAAAAATCAGAATCATTGCTGGAGTAGCAGCCATGATGTGTGCTCCACCAGTGTGCTGCTATTTTCAAGACACAAATATTGGGACAGATCTGTCCGGCTGTGCTTATAGCTTTGAGGAAAAAGTGGTATTTTACTCTAGAGTTGCAGTTTTATTGTGTGAATATCATCAGCCTAAACTCCTAAGAAAGATTTGATTGCTCTAAGTGCAAAATGTCCAGTCAAAAAGCAGAGAAGAAATACTTGGTCGCAATAATTTCACTTTCAAGGTCTGTCATTAAGAAGGATCCATAGTACGAAGATTAGTGTGGGTGGATGGAGTGAGAGCACATGTGAACATATGCCGAACATGTCTTGACTCCAAGAGGCTCAAGATTTGAGGATTGTTGGAGATACAGAACCGAACTTAACTAATGTTTTGTCTAGAGCAAAACTAAAACATGGCATTTACTATTGTTAGATTGGGGATACAGTTTCAGGTCTAGGTTTTTGAAGCATGTGCTACTTTTTAAATATTTTGCCTAGTTGTTTTTTTCCTCGTCTGCCTCCAAAATTCTGTTCAAGTAGAAAGGACCTTCCAATTTCCACACCAGCTATGTAAAATTCAGTGAAGCATTTGAGTGGAAACAAAGAGAAGGCTGGTAGAAGGGATTGAATCCGGAACACAATGCAGTACGATATTTTTGTATATATCCTATACCCATTATACAACTTTATATTCTATTCACTTTGGGAATCAGATACTATCCTGACAGATTCAATGATATTTCAATCATGTAAGCCCAAGACAGAGTAAACTAATTAAAATTTGTATTCGTCTATTCCCTAGGTTTATTTTCTTTACAGAACCATTGATTGCCTTTATTCCTGTCCTCCCCCCACCCCCATATTTCAGTGATGGTAAAAGACAAGTAATAAATTGCTAGCAATTTCCTGTATTCTATTACTCAGATTGTTGCCCGTAATAGAAACCATTCATTTTGAATTTGCTAAATTTAATTTTTTTTTTTTATAAACTGTTAGTGCTAAGGAGGGTGGCAGAAGCTAAATGCCACAAACCTAAGGAATATAATATTACTTTATTCTGTTCTCTAGTAGAATAGGTGAGGAAATTTTAGTCTTGCCCTTTTATAATTTTTCTTTACAATATAGTCACCGAGCTACGTATCATGTTCAGTAATAAGTCACTGTTTGAATATGACTTATGTGATCCCAAACTTAATTTAGTCTGAAATCCAAGGTCTGGTACTTCTCCTCTTTTACTGTGAGTGTTTAGACTTTGGACTTATGCTCTGCTTTTTCTCTAATATGGTCAAGATTTAGTGAATCAATACGGCTTTTTTTTTTTTTTTTTTTTTTTTTTTTTTACTACCTGCTGTGCCTTCAGGAGTTTAAGTATCAAAATCCTGCAATATATCTATTACAGGTTTGAATGTGATTTTCTTATCTCGGAAATATTTAATACCAAGAAGGGAGCCTGCCTTTCAACGTAGAGTCTTGATCTTGTAACGAACCCTGTATGAACAGATGGTTATGCCTATACAGAGATGTACCACAAGATAGGTGCCAAGGTTATAGTGTGGCTACTGATAAATGAAAAGGGGAACTTAGGCAGACTTGTATGCCATGAATTCACTTTATTTACTGTAGCATATTTTGGAGCAACCTGTGTGTAGACTGCATAATAAGTAGACAAGCAAACCACAAAAGTTCAAGCTTGGTATTTCAGATCTTAATATTGTTGTTTATTCTCCTCATATCTCCTTTTTGAAAATTGTTTCAAAGACAAATTGTAATCAAAAAACCATTTACACTGCCTTTTGCAGGAAGAAGTCTGGCCCACTACAGCCCATAACTGTAAATAACCATTATGCCCAACTAAATACTTCATTCCACTCTTGAAATTAAGAAAAAAAACTATGTTGTTTGAGCACCCTTCCTTTTTAACTACTTGAATTATGTGAAAATTGATACTATTTGAAGTCTTTTAATAACAAATCAAATATAATTAAAAATGGCAACTATTCCTTACATCAACCTTTTTTTTAAATTCCAGTTACCGTGACTTATTTTTTACAGCCAGTGTACCTCAATGTTTTCTTCCCTTATGGAACAAGAACCCGTGCTTTGTGGATCTTCTGACACTAACCAGACTATGTGCTAATGCAACTAAAGACTGTAAGAAAGCTGAAAGAATTTACTACTTTTTTTTTTTTTTTTCCTTCCTTCCCCCCCTCTTCCTTTTTTTCCTTTTTTTTTTTTTTTTTTTTTTTTTCCTCCACTGGAAGATGAGTCCTTGTTTTCCTCTTTATTGTGGCTTCTCATGATTCATTTGTAGCCAATATGAAAGGATCATGGTAGATTCTCTTCTGCAGGAATACCACAGATGTGATGCTGCTTTTACAGCTTTGCAAAATTAAGTTGCATGAAAATCAATAAAATAAGTGTATTAAAATTGACATAAGTGATGAGAGTCAACATGTTCTGTGAAAAATCCTTTTCTAAAAAAGATAAACCAGAGCCATAACATTTGGACTATTGACTAACATTTGCAAAGGCTTCGATTTATTTGCCAGTCCTTACCTGCAACTTTCAAGCAAGTCTGAAATGTCACAACAATTATATCCTCTGTTTAGGAAAAGTGATTTTTCACTATGACACTAGGATAATGAAGTATTACAAAATTAACTCCTTTAAAAAAAATAAAGAAGAAACATTGGCAAGTAGAGTAGCGCAGACTTAGTTTTGAATGAGTCTTTTAGAGTAATTAATAGGTTGGTTTATGGAGCCCAACAACATAAAAACAATGAACTGTATTCTGCTATTTGTTCCACTTTCCTAAACTGTAAATGTTAGGATATAGATGGTATTTCAGGACTAGATTTTCAATAGCATCAACTTTTTGTGTCCCTCCCTGTAATACCTTGTGTAATGTTTATTGCACTTTCTTGGTTACTAACCAACTGAACATAGGAGAAATTGGATTCTCTTAACAGCCGTCTTTAAAAATAGAACAAATACACTTTCTGAACTAAGTATTTCTGTAAATATTTGGAATTCTTGAGTTTCAGTTGACTTGTAGGTACCATATGTCTGATTCAGCTATGTAAATTCTGTGGCTTGATGGAATGAAAGCGGTCTTTTGGGGATAATGTGGTCTTTAGTGTAAGTGGACAAACAACTACTGATGAGGGAAGTAAGAAGCTGCAGACTGATAACTAGTTAGTATGTAATTTGAAATCTAACAGGATATCTAAGTAAAACCACTTCTAGTTTGTGTAAATTCTAAAGCAGATAATGATTCTCCCCTTAGGAAGAAATGTGGCCAGAAGCAAATTTAGCTGTAAAGTTCAACAACAGGGAGAGGTCGGGCAGTTGACCTGTTGGCATATACTTTTTCCTGGCGAAAAAGGAATGAGATCGGAAAAATGCAAGAAAAAGCATGAGCTTAAGTTTGAGTGGGTGAGTAAGTATGCTGCTGAATGGGGACCTGGGAAACGAAAGGAGAAGTGAGAATGACAGCCATTAAGAAACTCCAGGCACAGCTTTGGAGCGCTCTGGCCCAGACTTTGTAACTGATGAGGAAGAGACATGAAATATGAGGATTTGGGATATTTGGGGAAGTGGCAGGGATACAGGTTTGTGCCAAATTAGGAGAAGGGAGCCAGGAAGGAACAAAGAGGGGGGGAAACTAGATAGGAGTGGGGTATAAAAGGGGCTAGTAATATATAAGCAGTTGCTAGTCCATATACCAGTCTGACCAAGAGCTGTGCTGGTCACTGCAATCTGTCCTATTTTATTAAATGCTTTCTTAACCAAATCTGTGTAATATTGCTCTCTGCTATCTGTGAGTGCTGTAAGGACTGGCTGCCAGCTACTGGGGGGACTGACATGAGTGGATTTGGGGCTAGAAACTGGAGTCAGACTGAGATGAAGGTGCCCCTGGACCTGTCCTGCTCAACTGGAGCAGGTGGGGGTCCCATTGCCAGCCACCAGTGTGGGACTATGGGATGTTAAGACCTGGGTGGCAGCTACTGGAGGGACTGAGGTGTTTACGGTTGTCCTCTAACCTAGTGCCTGTGAGGGTTAGTGCGTGTATAATTTGGTAGCAAATGCCGGGTTGGACTAGGAGACCCTAGGTCGGGGCTGGTGTATCACACGGACAGAAGCTCTGCCTTGTAACTGGAGTGACCTGGGACTGTGGGGATGCCTGTTTGCTAGCAGACATCAAGCTGGGCTCGCTGGCCAGTGGAGACCCGTGGAGGTCAGCGTGCAGGCAGGGGTGCTGAATGGGAATAGTGCTCCTGCTGACATTCAGGGGGGTCTGTGAATGTGCTTGTGCATCTAGGGAGCGTGGGTGGGTGTGCTTTTGCTAATTGAACTTCAGCCCTGGCCAGCCGGAAAGGAGGCAGGGTTTTTGGCCATCTATGCTGTGTTTACGTGAGTCCTGGTAGTGTTCTATGTGGATGCTGTGAAAAGGCAGTGCCCAGCCTACAGCAGTCTGTAGCTGGTTGTATGGCTTGCTGTCTCACGTGCGCCCCTTGTTGAGCATCACTGCTGGCTGAACTTGCAAATGGGAAAGCAGCAGCTGCATCCATCAGCCTGGGATGGAAAAACAGATCCTTGGGTCTACAGGTACGCTGGGCTGGAGCTGCTGGAGAGGAGCAACCCCAGAGGCAGTAGTGTTAAACATCCCATAAAGGACACCTGAGCAATCCCTTCACTCCCAGTTAGCGCCAAAAAAACCCCAAACAAACACCGCCCCCCCCCCCCAAAAAAAAAAAAAAAAAAAAAGAAAACATGGAATAGTGCAGGTACTCT
>KL282055.1:1661-13363 GCA_000699545.1 Podiceps cristatus
ACTCTTTCCAGAGTTTTTTCACCCACTCGTTAGTATTTCAGTAACACATTCTTTGTGTTCTCAGTTCCTTCCTCTGTCTATTCAACTGTTCTTAGAGAATAGTAGGAAAGGAAAGGAATATCTGTGGTCATATTTAATACTGTGTTATTTTCAGGAAATTGCTGTTTAGAGATATTATAGCAGCACAGTACTGGTCATGATTTTATCTGGTCACTTATTCCTTAACAAGTGGAAACACCCAAGTGTCTGGAATACTTTCTTGTTATTAAAGAGTTCAAAATTGAATAATCAATTATTTAGTGGGTTATTTTCTATTTATCAATGAAAGAGATTTAGGAGTATTGAAAATACAAAATTTACATTACTAAATGTGTAGCAAGTGATCTGAATTAAGCGAAACGTGGATTGAATGATCCAAAACTTGAAAATAGCTTGTTATTTCCAGCTGATGATGGTAAAATTCAGAGGGGGAAACTCTGCTCTGCCAATAAATTAAGAGAAAATCAAAATAGTTGATTCCTTTAATATAATTAGTGAGCTTGTCTTATGGTTCGAGATAACAAAATGCACTCTGAATATGTCACTATTTGATCTTGAAGGTTGTGTAACAGACAATTTCAATCATTCTTCCTTATCTGACAAAAGCATTCAAAAATTGCAAGAGATCTTTCAATTTGTCAGTCTCAAATACATGGAAATGTTGAAGCATGTCCCAATAGGATGGCTTTTTCCTCTATTCTACAGCTGAAAATAGCTCTTTTCCTCTTTCACAGTGATTATGTCCTTTAAGAATGATAAACACACTCACAGTGACTGAAAATAACTTATATTTCTTCCACAGTCTGAGTTTCATTTGCACTCACCCTTAAAATTAACCTTCTAAGCATGAAAACTTGTAAACATAATAAACATTAAGGAAAAACTTATGTGAAAGAATTAATGATGAATTTGTTGGTCAGACATGTAACTTCTATGAAAAAGAACAAAAAAAGCAGAAAATATGGAAAATTATTATTCAGTGTTATACATTAGCTTTTGAATACCTGATATCAATTATTAATTTCAGCAAACAAAACTATCTTAATTCTATCACTCCTAAAATAAAAAGGGTCACTCCTCAGGAAACTGTAATCTTTAATGAAGACTTTAAACTTGACAGAAAGCTTGAATAGAATGAGAATTACTGTAAAAGAAATATGAATACCAGGAAAGTTGATGAGCACCTGGGCTTCAGAAGCTTCACACTGCAAAATAATTTAATATTCTTCCTTCTAATCCTAGTCTCTCATGTTCTCAACATTTGTACAATTAATTACTATCAGTTTGATCCAAATATCCCACACATTTATTGAATAATCATTCTTGGACAATTTACAAGATTTTGCTATTACATTTATTAAGACTATTCTTAGTTATTAATTATTGTTCATTGAAAATAATTGCTTATGTTGATTTTAAAAAACTGAAAAGATATGGAAGCCTATTAAAATTTGTAAGTATTATGTGAAAATAAAGAGATATGTATGACAAACTGTGCATTTTAGAACAGGAAATTTGGACAAAAATACAGAGGGAAACAACAACTTTCTGAAGCATCCCTTAGAATAAAGCACTGTCCCTTACTTACCCCTTACCCATTTTCAGGATTCTGCTTCTGCATATGACAGAGGTACTTCCATCATCAGGCCTGAATGTTGAATCATAGAATCATAGAATTGTCAAGGTTGGAAAAGACCCTTAAAATCATTGAGTCCAACCGTCAACCCATCACTGCCAAGTCCATCTATACCATGCCCTCAAGCACCGCATCTATCCGTTCTTTAAATACCTTTAGGGATGGAGACTCAAAGAAGAAAAGACATAACTTTGGAAAACAGCCTGCTCTTTTTTTTTTTTTTTTTTTTTTTTTTTTTTTTTGAGTAGGAACATACCTGATAGAAGCTTGTAGTAACACAATGTACTTGAATTGCCAGCCATTCAGTGATCAAAACAAGAAAGCACTGTTCCAGCTGTTCACGACTTGTACAAGACTCCAAATATTGGTTATTCACTGGGGTTGTGACTTATCTTCCATGCTCACCTACAAAGTACCTGTATTTCTGTTGTGAAGGAACTTAAAGGGAGGCACGTATTTGTGTTCAGCCTCTACCCCTTGCCAGTTTTTCATGGATTCTAGCACACCATGAATTCAGCTACACGTTTATTGTGAAATATGTGAGTATTCTGCATTTCTTTTGCTTCCAGGCTTCTTTTAATAGCTAGTGTTTATCTGCAGAGGTATTATGTCATAAACTGTCCTTCCTTCCCACCTTAATAATATTAGTGTTTAACATACACTTTTCAACCTTAACCTACCCTACCCACAAAGTTTAGTTTAATTGTGAAGATAGATGAGCTCTTAAGAAATAATTGTATTGAGGTAAATGAGATTTAATTTTAAGAGTTTGGATCTAAATAACTTTTATGAACAAAATCAAACTCCCACTATCTAAACACGGTGTTCTTCCAAGACTGGACTGGCAGCTGAGACCCCTGTTCCATGTAGTGTTATTGGCTCCATCAGACAGAGTTCATACTAACAAAGTAGCTGAAATAGATTACCATTTTTCTATTCCACATAAGTACTGTGAAGCTTCATTGATTGATACTTACAAATAATTTATTTCCAAAGACAGTTTCCCAGTATCTTAACTGATAAATTTTTATTCATTATTTACATTCATCACTATTATTTTAAGATGAGTTTTAGTGCCATTTATAGGTATCTTTAAATGTTTGCATTTTTAATAATATTAATAAATACAAACATACAGAAATGATTTTTTTCAGTGGCAAAGAAAAGTTAGTAAGGATATTCTATAGTTCATAGTTTTATTTTCTGCAGTGCAGTAATTAGAGTTTTGTAGCCTACAAATATACCCACCGCCACTCCAAGAAGTCAGACTTAATTTTGGAGGCGTTTAAGAAACAATGTATAAATGTTAAACCTTGTAACTAAATATCGAAGTATGGAAAAGAAGGTTTTTCCATAGGGGTAGAACATAATACATGTAAGGGTCCTTTGCGGGGGGAAGAGGCATCTAACCTTTCCCATCATTTGTTTCTCATTCAGATGTTCCCATTAATTGGTGTCTGCTTTACAGTAGATACTCCAATAGATGCCCTTTGTAAACTCTAATTATCTAGAAGTTAGTCCCCTGGGAACAAAACTATTTCTGTGAAACAGCCAGTTATCTGTCTATTTTAAGATATTGCTGCCTAGAAGGGTTGGGTCTGGTTTGGTTTTAAAGCAAGCTGTTAAAAAGACCCCAAAAACCCCAAAACCCAAAACCAAACAGAAAGTACCACCAACCACCAAAGACTACATGGACACTTCGGGAAAAGTATACACCACATATACCATTTCTAATCAAAAATCATTAGTCTTTATGTAGCAGAAAAGACGCAATTGTGTCTTTACCTGACCTAATCCTGAATATTGACTGTTGCTTTGTATGATGTTTATAGGATGGGGGAGAGGGAGGCAGTCATTTAGCTATGTGGCTGCCTCTACCTTATAATTGCATTTTTCTTTTCTGTAACACCTAGAAATATGAGATTTCATATTATAAGAAAAATATATTTGGATATATATGTTAAAAAAATAGCAAAGCTTCATAAGAAATATTTTCAGACAACCACATAAAAACCCATATCAAATCAACATATAGCATTCATTAGACAAAAAGGTACAATACATTTTTAACTGGCCAAAAACATCTAATTACATCTACGATGCACTAAATTATAAAAGTAAAACCAGTATAGAAATTCAGCTGAAGATACCACTTTGCTACAGGCATCAGAACAAAGAAAATAACTGGCAGAAAGAGCTGAAGGGAAGAATATATTTTTATGGAGAGATTAATCTTTTGGTTTTGTATCCCGGCAATAGAATCTTCATGTACTGCATTATCACTTTGTTTATTAGTAGCAGATGCCTATCTAATGTCACATTTGACCTTAAATTTATCGAAAATTGTACCTACTGGCTTTTATTTTTTAAAATGAAAGGCTACAAAAGGTTCATTTTCTAAAGTTGGGTTTGTACATTAACAGTTATTGAAACTAAGTTGGGGGGGAGGGAAAGGGAAAAGTTCTTATCAACACAGCCTTCCTCTGTCATCATGAAACCAAGGAGGGGGTTTAGATTAATCTGAGCAAACAGAACTTTTAGAATATATATTGATTTTCTTCCTTTTTAATGCTCCCATAAATCATAATCATCATGTGCCATGCCTATGTGCCCTTGATTCTGCTAGCTATAATCTAATCTTAGAACTCAAGCTCTCAAAAAAAGAACATTTTTCTTATTTTTTTTTTCTTCTTACTTATGCATTTTCCACTGCCTCCCCTCCAGCTCTTTCCCCACCACTCTCCCAAGAATACAGCTGACTGGAGTCAGGTTGATAGCATCTCAAGGTCATCCAAACCAATTGATAAATAGCAGGATTTGTGCGAACTCTAGGGTGCCTATGTATTTATTCAGCAGGGCTTTTGCAAAAGGGGGTTACAGATACTTTCAAAAAAGCTCCTTTTAATTTTTTTTTTATTAACATACTCAAGTCTCTGCACCCTTTAGAGTGAACAAACAAATTAACAGTCTGCACCTCAGATTACTGTACATTATTTCTTTGGGTCTGTACTTGAAACTACCTGTTTCAACTACACCATTCTACAAGTATTTGAGGGATTTAGTATTTTCTATTTTTATGATATTCCATTGATCAGAAATGAGGGAAATTATCAACTCCGTTTTGGAGATATAGTGACCTTCCTCATGCTAACATATCTTTCACTTCATAAAGCGGAAAACCAAAATGGCAGTTCTCTACTGAGGGAATTAGACTCTCAATAAAGTGGGGGTTATACTCAATATTTAGCAACCTTAATGTAGAGAATGTTTTTATACACTATGTTTAGAAGCAGAAAAAAGGGAGAAGCACAACATGCTGAACCACAAGCACACTAAGACCATAACTTCATGAATTGGTACTTATTCCATGACCTAATTTACTTCCAGAAAGAAATAATCGATGTTAATCCTTCTTCTCTCTCTTCTGTACCCAACTCCTTCCCAAAAGCCAGGGCAGTCGCTGGCATACCCTTCTTCTTCATCATCCACTAGCGCTTCATTTGCTGTAACCTGAATTACAGTTTACCCTGACCGCAGGTACACTGGGCAAGCCCCTTTGCCCTTGGATCACACGCCTCAGTGTGATCACTAACATCCTTTACAGTGCTTGAGGAATCTGCCAAACCAAAGGCTTATCGCTAAAACTCTTTTCGATTGAATAATAGCAGTTTGACACCTTTCTTCTCACCAACTTTGAATTCTTTAATGGAAATATCATGACATTATCCAAAAGAATTCACTAGCTGAGCTGAATTAAGTAGACAGAAGCCAAAGACAGCAACCCCATAGGAATCTGAACAGAGAAAAGGCTTCTAATTTATGCAGAGATTAAAGCATGACTTGCTGGCAAGTCAAATTGACCAAAACAATTAGGATCTGATTTTATTCTATTCTGTAGAGGTGCCATTACCTTTTCATCAGGCTACTGTGATGTTCAGTAGAGTATTGCTTTTTATTTTTCCCTCAGAATAACAATTGTTGCATTATGAGTTGCTTAAATATTCAGTCAGGCTTCAGAGCTAGAAAAAGTCCCCAGACCAAAACTAAAATCTGATGAAACTCCTTTCATTTTTATGGTGGTGTAATCAAAGACGTGGAAGAAAAAAATCAACCACCTGACTGCTAAAGTAGGGCAGAGCCACAGTCCGAGCCTACACAGATCCACAGAGTGAAAACAATAGAAATAGGCACCTAATGAAAAATAATTATCTCTGACTTGTTCACTCTGTTGATTCATTTAGTAAAAAAGCTGAAACTTGCTAGGTGAACATAATTTTCTTACTAATTGTAGATTATTAAACTAAATGGCATATTTTCTATTAGCCTATGTTTCCAAGTTTCTTTGCCTTAGAAACATACCTTTTTTCGAAGATTAAAGAGGCACACTTCATTTAATATTTCAGGCTCGAGTCTCCATCCCTTAATGTCTTTTGTAGTTGTCTGTTTCAGCTAAGCCTAATACACTACTATTCAGATTCAATAGCATTTTCAACTCGCTCTGCACTGATAAAAAAAACACCAAAAAACCTGCACAAGATGTAGCCAAGAGAGAATGAGAATGCTTATGCGTAAAAAAAAAAAAAAAAAATAATGTTCTGATAATAAAAAGCCAGGCCACACATTCAGAAATGTTTCATTCTTGGCATATATGAGCAATCTCTAATGCTGAAGTACTTTGACGATCAAACCAGTTTCTGTGCACATTGAGTTGTCTGCCAACTTCTTCCCATGATATATTCCAATTTACACAAAATACATTTACACGTACAAGAAACATGGTGAGTTACAGACAGAATTCAAACCAGGCATATATGTCATCCCCCCCTTCCCAGTTTTATCTCATCACAACTACTGACAACATCAAAAATGCAGACAGGTGGGCAATCCCAGAACATTACTGAGCACTCCACAACATGTGGAAGAGATCTACACAGTCCTGAAGCCAATGAAGAAAATTGCACTCTAGCTTTTTCCCTATGCTTTTTGTTTTTCCTTTTCTTCCTTCAGGAGAAGGAAGGGAAAGGAGAAAAGGAAAAGAAAAAGGAAGTAGAGGAGTAAAAATGGCCAAGAGAGGGAGAAAAGCATTTAAGCAGTATCAGTCTCAAGGTTGAAAGGAAGGGAAAATTTGTTCTTCCTTCCAGTCACATTCTCTCCCTTCTCTTTCTCCCTGATTTTTCCTTTGTTCCTTCTTCTTATCCTATACACAGATCATACATTCTGGCTTCAGTATACATCACTGACACTGTCAGCTCCCATTACCTCCCCTTAGCCCCAGAAATCCTCTTACATCAGTTAGTGGGCATGATGGCCCTCTTCTTCCATACCCTCACTTCTCATTTTCACCTCCTTTATCCCAGGGACAAAGAAGAAGAATAGTACAGAGTCAGAGGATATGCTCAAACAAAACAAAACTAGCAGATAAACACATTTGTATAAATCTTCCCCAGTATCATTCAAAATAGAGCTAGAGTATAGTACCTCATGCCATCTATGAAAGACAACAGATTAACTAATTATTTTGTTTTAAATATTTTGAGGTTTGATTGGTCATATATTTCACTTCTTTAGTAGTTATAAAGTTACAAACTAAAGGCAGATAAAATGGATAGGTCCATCAAAATTCGGTATATAAACAAGGTAGGAGTACCTATGCTATAATTTACAGAGTATTCAAGACATTAAAACACTGACAATTCATTCAAATGACAAGGACTGCAACAAGATGTGAAAACAGCAAAACATCAATCAAAGACTGCAACTGCATGAGGGAAAGCCATTAATTTAATCTCATTTGGCCATTTCTCTCCTCTTTGAAAGGAGGCCATACATCTACACAATACTCTCACAGAACACAACAGTTGGATGAGAAAGAGGGAATTAACCAAAATAAAACTCAGAAGGAATCTTTGAAAAAGATAATGTTCCTATTGGATTTCTCAATTCATTCCCAGCAGATCATACCTCCATTCAAATATTAAGAGTTTATATTGTATTTTCATCTAGAGATGTTTAAAAAAAATCTAAAATATGTACAAAGGATGACCAGATAACTGTAATCCTTTCTTAGACCAAAAATGAGAGACAGCCCTATTGATCTGGCCAAGTGTTTACAGAAACATCCTGTCAAGACTAGAAGTAGAATCCATGTCTTATTTCACAATGAGACAATACACATGCACTAGTGACATTTTTCATCTAACACCTCCACCAGGATACCAGACTTCTAAAAAATTATTTACCTTAAAAGACCATTAAGTCTGGAAACCAAACACTGAAAATTCAGGAAAAAAAATAGGACTGATATTACCAGTGCTTGATCCTATTCTGTGTATGGTTTATGCTGTATTTTATAATTTTAAATGAAACATGGCTTTCTAATTTTGGCCACGAGTCATGACTATATAACCAAAAAAGAACTGAATAAATACCTATTCACAAAATGGAGCAGGCATTCATTTTAAAAAACTGTGATCACATCACGAAGGAAAACATACGTAAAGTACATTTAAAATTATTGCTGGAGGTCACTTGAAAGCCTCCATCACCACCCTGAGACACTCACTGAAGTTGCTGTGAGAACAAAAGCTGCTGGCAACCACTGCTACCGGGACTGCAGGACTGAATCGGAAAGTCTGAGACATGAAACAGTTCTGCATGCAGTTTAAAGTGTTAAAACTCAGGTTGCACTGAATTTAAATTCTGTCATTTCCTAACTTTGGAGAACTTGATTTCCCAATCTCACTTTTAAAAACATGTTTGCTACTGCCATAACTTTTAAAAATGTTTAAAAAGCGTTTAGACATCATGCCATATTTGATAAATTCATTTACAAAAGCCTGTAAAAGGTTAAATGAGCTGGAGACATGAGCTTTTTCAATGTGCCTCCATAAATTAGCAGAAATACGGAATGTGATCCAAAATATAATAGTAAAGAGATGTTCTCTTTCAGAAGGCCAGTTATTTTTCCCCACTGGCAATATATGCTGCAGGCTAGATCTTTTGTATATACATGTACACAACAGCTCTTCCGTGAGCGAAACTTTCGTTTTTCCTACCGATTGGCATTTGCAGTCCTAGGCAAATCTTTGACCTCTGGCACATCCTCTCTCCCTCCCTCCCAGCTACCCAGGGGGCTGATGGAAGCTTTTCAGAGACAGTCACATTGTGCCTGATAACGCTGCTGGTGATGATAATTCTCGCTATGGCAGCTGCATATGTACGTGCAGCTCAGAAACAGTAGTAGCTCTGCTTGTGGAGCACCGAGGCCACTTTCGCATTCGGGGCAGGGGGGTGTCTAAGACAGGATAATCATACCCTCCTTCCCCTCCATTCCACGCGCTGCTCTCATCTCTTTATCCAGCATTTTTATAATTTTATTTCCTGATGGTTGGATCAATGGCAAAAAAATTCTGAAGGGCTCTGAACTATGCAGTGCCTATTTGCAAAAAAGCTACCATGAGGCACCAGCCACAAAAACTAAATGGACTCCACGTCATGATATTGGCACATATAATAAAGATCTGAAAGTGATGCTTAGATGGGGTCTTGCAGAGTTCATAACTGAATGCAGGTCCAAACCTCTTTCACTGAAACTCTAATGCATTTTTGACAGAAAGGTATTTCACACCATGTCTAGAATCTTGACTCAAAATTATTTCTGTGAATAGGCTTCATAGTGGGATTGAGTATCAGTCATAGTTTGGCACTCTGTTTTAGTATCTGTATTGTCTACCTATCACTAAGCATTGACCAAGCCTGGAAACCACAAGATGAAACTTGTGCATAGAAATATCTCATGGTTTCAGGTGGCTTGTATTTGAATATTATTTTCCCCATTTGTATTGTTCTAAAAGTTGAAATAGTCTTTATAGAAAAATTCTATGGTAGAAACAAAATTTGAAGTTATTTTATATTCCTTTATTCTAGCAAAGATGTTGTGAGGGGTTTTTTTTGCGTATTTTCTTTTTTCAAACCAGACAGAACTTGCACTCATTATAAGAGTTTCTCCCCATTTTTACAGGGCAAGGTTCAAATAATGTGTTCTTCACCTGATATCCTTGCCTTTGTATTGCTAAAATGTTCATACACTCTTGCAAAAGTGATGATGTTAAATGAAAGCGGTATCTCTCCAGCCACCTTCTCCTGAAGACTTCCTGCAACTTCTAAGAAAATGTTGCATCTTATCAGCTGCAGTGTGTCTGGGCAGCATAAGGAAGATGAAGTAGAAGGAATTTCAGAATGATGAAAAAAGACAAAAAAATGTTTGCATTGCTGTGGAAACATAAACTCAATAGCTAGGTGCTAAGAGGGCTTTCATGGGACTATGTTTGTGTACTAAGATAAACTTGTCTCTAAGGTAAAATAGAACAATCTACGCCGTAGCAAGTCTAGTTTGATTGATGAGCATTCACACAATAGCTCACATCTTTTCACATAAGGAGAGGAACCATACACTTTCTGCATAAATAGGCAGAATGAAAGAGCTCAGTGTGTGTACCGGTGTCTCATGTCTGTTGCCAAGAGCTGCATGTCTGATAAAAAAAAAAATGATAGTTGAACTCTGCATACAATGAGAGTGCATAAAAATCCTAAAGGATAGTTTATAAAACGCAACAGATACTAGAGTTCTGTCATTCCTTTTGCTACTGCTAAGGAAGGTTTTAATTCTGCTAGACTATCAGTTATTAAGTCGTTCCAGGTACTGAGAGGGAAAGAAGGAAAAAAAGTTGCAATTTTGTTTTCAATTTGTGTTTAATTTAGAAGGGGACCTGGAAACCTGCGTATCAGAAGGGACATGCATTGCTTAGAGGGAACTATGAGCGAAAGCAAAGTCTGCAACACCTTTTTATCTCTTGAACAAAGATAGGAGAGGAATATCATAGAATAATCAGGGCTGGAAGGGACCTCTAAAGGCCATCTAGTCCAACCCTCCTGCCATTATCAGGGCCATCTGCAACTAGATCCGGTTGCTCAGAGCCACATCCAACCTGGCCTTGAATGTATCCAGGGATGGGGCTTCTACCACCTCTCTGGGCAGCCTGTGCCAGTGTTTCACCACCCTCATTGTAAAGAGTTTCTTCCTTATATCTAGTCTATACCGCCCCTCTCAGTTTAAAACCATTCCCCCTTGTCCTGTCACTACAGGCCCTGCTAAAAAGTTCTTCTCCCGTCTTTCTTGTAGGCCCCCTTTAAGTACTGGAATGCCACAATTAGATCTCCCTGGTGCCTTCTCTTCTCCAGGCTGAACAGCCCCAACTCTCTCTGCCTGTCTTCATAGGAGATGTGCTCCAGTCCTCTGATCATCTTTGTGTCCCTCCTCTGGACTTGCTCCAACAGGTCCATGTCCTGCTTGTGTTGGGGACCCCAGAGCTGAACACAGTACTGCATGTGGGGGGTCTCACAGCGAAGGGGCAGAGTCCCCTCCCTCGACCGGCTGGCCACCTGCTGGTGATGCAGCCCAGAAGACAGTTGGACTTCTGGGCTGCAAGCACACATTGCCTGCTCACGCTCAACTTCTCGTTCACCAGTACCCTGAAGTTCTTCTCGGCAGGACTGCCCTCAATCCCTTCATCCCCCAGCCTGTATTGATACCCAGGGTTCCCCCAACCCAGGTACAGGACCCTGCACTTGACCTTGTTGAACCTCATGCAGTTCACATGGGACCACTTCTAGAGCTTGTCCAGGTCCCTCTGGATAGCCTCCTGTCCCTCATGTGTGTCCACTGCACCACTTAGCTTGGTGTCTAAGATACTAAGATACTAAACAGTACTGCTCCCAATAAGGACCCCTGAGGGACACCACTCATCACTGATCTCCATCTGGACACTGAGCTGTTGACCACTGCTCTCTGGATGTGACCACCCAACTAATTCCTCATCTACAGTCCACCCATCAAATCCATAGCTCTCCAATTTCGAGAGAAGGATGTCATGGTTGACCATGTCAAAGGCTTTGCAGAAGTCCAGAGAGATGACGTCCAATGGTTTTCCCTTATCCACTGTGGTTGTCACACCATCACAGAAAGTCA